>OX579641.1:13452765-13534737 GCA_951230915.1 Antitrichia curtipendula
TGTCAAAGTTGGCAGCAATGAAAAAATTTCCACAGCTACCAATGTTGGTAGATTTTGAATAACATTTTTTCGGTGAATCTTTTGGCCTTGAAATTTGTCGTAAATTTAATTAACTTAAAGATGATGCTATGGTAAAAATTTCGTGGTAAAATACCAATTTTTGAGCTCTCGGGAGGCTTTCAAAGTTGGCAGTACTGAAATTTTTCTCACTGCGATCGAATTCGAAAACGACATTTTGATTGGTACCCCACTGTACATTAGAAATTTGATTTCTATAAATCCTAGAATCTTGTAAGGAATTGAATAAGATTCCAACACACTTTAGGAATTAGAATGTATATGTTCAACATTGTATGAACAAACTAAGGATTTTTAAAATTTTGACCTTATATAGGTGTGCATATAAAATTAACCTTCACTTTATGTTGAGGTTGTGTACATTTTTTGTAAGTGATATCTATTTATATAGGTGTGCTTGTTTTAATATGTGCTTACTTTATAACAATCAATGCTGCATTGAGTGAATGACAGAGTAGATAATGAGTGAGGGAAACAACTCTAACCATAGGTCAACAATCCAATTTTACGAAGAGTACTTGAATTTTTGAAGTTCCACATCTAGACACAATCATATTCTATATTAATTTGCAAGACATTAAGCCTTAAAGAATTAAAGGGTTTAGAGGACCACTGGAGTCATTGGAAAGTTTAGACATGTCAAGAGCATAGGTGATATTATAATATAAGGATAACATATAAATTATGAAATTTTTTAAAAGGTGATGTTGAAAACTATCAAGTTATTTGAAAAAAATTGGATTTATGAGTATTTCATAATCCATATTGGTTTCTGGAAAAACTATAGAACAATATTGTATTCACCAACAAATTTGGTATTCTTGGAAAACTATTGATAGTGTAAAAAAATTGATACAATTGCTTCATGTATTCATTGTACATTAATTTACTTGGGTCCAAAGGTCAGTCTTTGATTATTTGTCCTTTATAGGAAAATGAATTATGTCATATAAAAACGGATGAATATTACATCTCAAGAATGTATGGTACCTAACACATGAAGAAGGTCACTATCTGTACACAAAGGGAATTTTGTTAAAAAGGCGGTATTCCGTGTGCCATTTTCAAACCGCCCGGTTTAAACTATAAAAGTACCATCTAAGACCGGTGTAGATTTTAGAAATCTAGAAATTGTATAGATTTCAAACATTTAGGACATATATACATTTCAATCTACTTGGTCTGAATCATAAAAACTGCCAAACTTGCAAAATGGCACCATTTTAATGAAATTTCCCATACACATAATTACCACAAGCATATGTGCACATTGCACAACCTTTTTTGTCCATTTAAAACAAATTTAATTTGTTTTCAAACCCCCTTTGTATTGAATGAATCTTTTTGACAAATAAGTGTACATATAATATTTTCTAGATTATGCTTCCCATTGCCAAAGAAGTTCTTAAATTCTACAAAGCAAGAATGCCTATACTATTAAGTTGACAAAAAAGTTGATCCATTTCAAAATTCTTCCCTGCAAGTACAACTTTGTATCCAAAAATTCACCTTCTACACTAATACACCTACAACAAAATTTATTCAAGTCCCTTTAGAAGTTTAAATTGTAACATTCAACAATTTAGAAAAAGTTGATTTTACAATTTTTTTCACCTTTGAAATTGAAATATTGAATATACATTTGAAATTACAATAGCTCATCTAATTATTGAATACATTTACCAAGACACTTACTTATAGAACCTCTTATGTCTTCATTTTTGAAAAAATCTCATATTCTAATATATAGTAGATTTAGTGGATTTTTTCTATATAATTCACTTCCAAAAATCACAAAAATTTGTTCTTTCAAGAATTTTTCCCAAAAAACAACATTTATAGAATTTTTTTCACATATTAAAAATAATTTTAAAATGAAGGAATTATTTAAAAGTCTATATTCTGATTTACAATTAATCATCTGTCTTGAACGTCATAGCTAAAGGTATGTAGAATGTAGAATACAAAACCATCAATTCTAACCTCTCCTTAATTCCTAAAGAACTAACTTTGGGTGTTTTTCAAGAAAAATTGTGGAAAGTTGCCATTTTTAAGTGCATTGTCTAAAAATAAAAAATCTTTTTCATTTTAACCATACAAAGTGTTAGTAGTAGACTACTATGAAAATGTGTTGAATTTTCTTAGAACTTTTGACCATGTGGATTGAAAGATTATAATGTTTGAAGTGAAAATAAAACTTTTTTCATTCCTCTAAAATAAGGTCAACAAACTTTGAGCCTTCTTGGAATAAAAAATTTGTTCTTGATGAATTTCAGTCTCTCCACCTTTGAGTTCCAAATCTTGTTAGGTAAGCTTACACTCATGCAAATTTGTAGAAGAAAATATGGAATTTAGCTCATTCTAAATCATCTTGCAATGCATGGAGGTTATGTAAATTGAAAATACACTATAATAGTCATTTTTTGATGAAATCTTGTGAAATGAAGAAATTTTGTATTTGAAATTCTAATGCAAAAAAGTTAGAGACCATCAATTAAAATATTGTGGGGAAAATCTCAAGAACTTTGCCTTCACAAATTGCAAGATAATAGGGCTTGAAATTAAAAGAAATTTTTTTTTCTCAAAATTGCCCAACATAGCTAATAAAGTTTGACTCCTCTTAGAATTTGATTTGAGCTATATTTATTTATTTATTTATTTTTATTTTTGACAATTTTATGCCATATTTTATTATTTATATACGTGCAAAATTTCAAAAAATAATAAGGGTTTAGTAAAAGATGATCAAAAGATGCCTAAATTGCCTAATTTGGGGGGACAAATCCTCTATTTCCTATAGAATTTAGAAGAATTATAAAAATAATACATAGGCAAAGGCTTTGGGCAACCTTTGAAAAATGGGCTCACTTGCATTCCCGGTTTGTTCTCAGCCTATTCCTCCATCCACCTTCCTTCAAGGCATTTGTATGGTGGCCACACCTAGAAGGGGTCCAAAGTGAGGTATATTATGTGTCGTAATTTTGTTGTTTGACTATTCAACTTTAAGAAATTTAAATTTAAATCCATTGAGAACTATCTCACATGGCTTTAAAAGCATTTTTGATTTACTGTGAATTTTTGATAGAGAAGAAAAGCTCTTTATATTCATATGGGGTAGAACAATTCATGTGGATATGTAAATTAAAATTAGTAGGAGCTCAACTGCTCATAGTTAAGTCAAAAGTAGGAATTGTGTTTGAAGTAGAATTTCAGACCTCATTTAGGCATAATAGACTAACCTTTTATGAAAAAAAATTGGAATAAAAAAAGGTGGAAAATCAAGATAACTTTCATCTTCAAAAATCTGTTTGAAATTTTGAACCTCTAATCAAAAGTTATGGGCAAATTTTAGAGAAGGGTTGGAAAAGAGTTTTTTTTTACATTTTCAAACATCTTCTCTAAATTTTGTTTATAACTTTTGATTGAAGGATCTAAATCTCAAGCAGACTTTTATAAATGAAGGTTATCTTAATTTTCCAACTTTTTTCAATTCAATTATTTTTGGAAAAAATTATTCTATTATGTCTAAATGAGGTCTAAAATTCTACTTCAAACGCAATTTCTAAGTTTTGACTATCAGAGGTCAAGCTTTCATCTTCTCATTTGAGAAAATTACTATGTTGTTGGTTGACAGGAAGGTATTTGATTGCCTAATGGACCTAATCAAGTGTTTTTTTGCTTTACAGTGCCAAATTGTACCTCAATATAATAATTTGGCTAAAAATTGACAAAAAAACTTGAAGTTTTTTGTCAATGTACTTCAAAATAAAAAAACATTGAATGAAATAGCCAGATTATGGATGAATTTTTTTAATAGATATGTAATATATGCTAATGTGATATTTTCTATCCAATATGTGGATGAATGTCAAAATTTGAAGCACCACTATAACATTTATATCGCCACTTTGGCGCTTCATACAAAATGGAAAAAAAAATTGGTTCTATTGGAGGATACAACAAATTTGGCAGATACTTATTAGGTTCTATAGTAGTCATTTGATCTTCTTCTATGTTGGCCTACTCATATTGTTTGGCACATTACAATGCAGTAGATAAATTCCTTAGGATTTTTTTGTAATGGTTATTTTTAATTCAAGATGAAATAATCCATGTACAAAAATTCCAACTAAATAAACATATGGTTCATGTGATTTTTCCAATGTTGGAAAATGTAATCCATTCTACTATAATAGTTATCTACATTTTTTCCCACATCCATTCTAATAGTTCTTAATCATTTTTGTAAACTCTCAGTAAGAGCTAATGGTTTGAATCTAGCAAGGAATGCATCCCTTAACTCAACCTATGTGGCAAAAGGGCAATTAATTTGATACCATTCCTAAATAATTTCAAGTAAAGTGGCAAGAAAAGTAAGAAGAAAGTTATTCCTAGATATCATATTTGTTGTGCAAACCATTATAAACATGCACAAATGGTAATTAAGATCAATGCTTGCTTGACCTTGATATTGAGCTACAATTTTAGAGGGCATGGTTGTATCATATCATATCATATGATATAATACAACCATGCCCTCTAAAATTGATATAATATTACACAGTGTAATCTTGTAATTACAATTCATCTTCAAGATTTTGTAATTATAAACTAAAATCAAGAATCTTGAATATTTCTAAATTTGAATATCAATTATTTTCTTTAGGATTGTAGGGCTTTATAATCTCTTCAAGATCAATATTTAAAGAAAATTGTCTTGTAGACACTTCTAAATGAAAAGGTGTCTCAAAAACTTCTTGGTGGATTGAGTTTGAGGAAGATGCTTCCCAAACTTTTCTTGATAGGAATTAAAAGATTTTCTTACCTTTCTATCAAACTATGACTGTATTGGTTCCATGTTTCCTTCAAGTATTTGATACCATATTAGAGGATATAATATTAGAATAAAAAATATAGATCTTATTTATGAAAATAAATATCCAACCCAAGTTAAAGTTTTCCAAGGACTAGTGGATAAGTGGATAGCTTTGCTATTTCAAAGGAGGTGGCAACATCCTCAAAAAGATTTCCTAAAATTTTCATATTTCTACTTTTTTACTTTAGGATTCTTCTAATCCTATTGCAAGGGCAAAATTAATTTTAAATTCAATCTTTGATTTGGAAAAATCACTTTGAAAATTGTCTAAGTTTGTGTTTATTACAAGGTGTTAAAATTTCTTGAGGATGATTCTATTGTACTTAAGTTTGATGAACTCAGAGGAAACTTGGGAAAAAAAAATAAGGATTAATATATTGCAATTATCCATTTTTATTCTCTACCTTTAACTTTTTTGTCTCTTTGAAATTTTTGTATGTTTTTCTTAAAATATCATCAAAAAATTTATGAATCATTTAAAGCGAATATACATAAAAAGTCTAAAGTCCTCAAAGACAATATTCTTGAGGTTTTAGTAGCAAAAATGTTGGGAAACACTAAGGACCATTCATCACAATTGGTGATTGATCATTTATCACTATCTTGCAGCAATTGCTTCCCAATGATTACCGAGATGTACTTTATTTACTCTTTTTAGGCTCTTATACTTGCTAATTGCTATTCAATGCAAATATAATCTATATAGATTATTACCTTTGAGATTCATATATTCAAAGTTTATGAACATAATAGACTAAAGGAAGCGCTCAAAGAATTTGTCCTTTCATTGGACATAAATTCAAGGATCAAAGGTGTAAATATTGGATTGACTGGACTATAAATAAGAATATTAATTTTTTGTTCTACTTGTTGTAATGGTGTCATGCAAAGGGGCATGCACTATTACTTAATCAATTGCCAATATATGTGTTTGAAATACAATTAACTACAAATACAATAATAGTTTGCTAATTAAAACTTTTTTTATATTGTTGTTCTAGACTAGGCAATAAACTATTTATTAGCCTAGTTCCTAAATTAGCATGCCAATGCCAAAATGGTATTGAATAATCCATTTATTCCTATGCACATGGCATGAAATTGATTCAACTTTCCTAGTTACTTGATCTACAATCTTTACATCTACCACTTGTAATTGTACCAGTAAAAACCAAATTGCCTCAATTGCCATTGGATTGCATAGTTGAATCAATTTGTTTTTAATCAACTACATGTTTCAAAAGGAAAAATTCAATATGCATACACAATTTGCCTCCAAGACAATTACACGTGGTTATGTAACAACACTATTTTCCAATCCAACCTTGTTGAATTCTAAATGATTTTTTAGATTGACTAGTCTATTTATTACTGAGTTTGATATAATAAAATTGTTTTGATGATTTTGACAATATCCTCATTTACTGCTCTTTACAAATAATGAGCAATTTGAACACATGCACCACATACAAATTAAGGTTGAATGAGTCAACTTGATGCCATTACAATCACTACAAATTGACACTTACTCAATTAAACTATACAAAATTTCATCATTTTAAGTGACATTTGAAGTTACAACTAGTGTTTTTATATCAACAATAATGTCCAATGTAACATCTTGATGTTTTTTAATGTTATGTTGGACATTGTTGTTGACATAAAAACATGGGTTGTAACATCAAATGTCATCTAAAATCCATCATCTAAAACACGGGTTTCTTATAGTGATTGTAATTCCATCTCTTAGAACAACTATTTCAGACAATTATTTGATTTCTAATTTATATGTGTCAAGATTTGAAAATTACGAAATCAATGGGGCATATTGACTCTCCATTCAAACTTGCATGAATTGGCCGTGAATCACATGCTCAATTCAATCTAAATAAAGGATGCACAAAATATTAATAAAAACCCATGTTTTTTATGATGCATTTTTTGTGATGGCCACCTATTTTTATGCCAACAATGACATTTGACATAACATCAAGGCGTTAGTTGTAACATCAAGCATATCATAAAAACAAGTAGATGTCGAAAAAATGCGTAAAAAATAACATGGGTGAAACTAGGAAATTGCATGAGCTCGTTAATGCAAAGTGCTTCAATCGGTACAATGATCATTTGGTATTAGATAAAAGGTTGTATGAGAGACAAACCCCCTCCCAATGGTCTTTAAAGGTACAAGAAACAAGTTAGCCTTGTTGTAACCGCCTTATTAATAACGGCCTACTCTTCTACCTCCATCCTTAGTCGTCACCAAGTTAAGTTATTATGACGAAGTCATAACAATATGCACAAATAAATACAATTCCGTTAAGGATTCATTTGATCACTCATGACAATTTTGCACTCACAAAGATTCAAAAAATGAATCATAATTGAATAAGACTTCCACTTTTAATACTTCCAAAATTGAGTTGAGTACAAATTTTTACCAAGAAAGTCCCTTCAAGGTGGTAGCATATATATGATGTACCTACATGCAAAGTGAATGCCCACATATGGTCAAATGGTCTTTGGGGGACCACATAGATAGTTATGCCTTTAAAAAGAGAAAGGAAGTGTTTGAATGGAAGTCATATTGGCATGGCCAATTGCCTAAATTGAAAATTTGTTTTAAACTTTGCTCAAATAAAATGATATTTTGAAAAATTAGATGAGATATGATTGAATGAAGCAACAAGTTGAGAATAACTTAGGAAGAAAAGTGCAAGACTTAGGAAGAATTTCTGGAAGTATATAAAAATGGAGAAGTGACATTGCAACAATCATGGTCTAACAATAGTCTTTTTTTAAAGTAACTCAAAGCCCTCAAGTAATGTCAAGTACCAGTCAAAGTTTGATAGGTTTTGACTTTTTGCCAATTAAAGAACAAGAACTTCACCCACAAGTTGGGACTACTCATTGCAACATATTTAGTGTATTGCAAGGCATATGATTGTAATGTCATTGCATTACTTATTAACTTCTTCAACTTTTCATCCATATATGATAAAAGCATTTATTCTTGTAAAGAATATATTGAGGTCAAATGGATGATCTTAAATTTTTAATGATGGATGAAATCACATTAAAAGGAACCAAAAAATGGATCTAACAATGTCAATTTGCACTTTAATTTCTTTATAATGATACTGTTTAATTTTTTTATTAATTAGTTGGTTTAGTCTTTTTTACTTGTATTGTATCATATGTTAAGATTCACATGAATTCTTTCATAAAAAACATGATTTCTTTACTAAAGTTCTAATTGAAGTTTAAAAATCAAACAATCAACTCTTACAATGATTGAATTAAGATTCACATGAAATGTAGAAATTAAGATTCACATGATTTCTTTCATTAAAAAGATGGATTTTTTTATTTTTAAAATTAATCACTAATTATAGTTAATTTAATCCTTTTAAAAAAAAACATATAATTTTTTTACTAAAGTTCTAATTGAAATTTGAATATCAGCTTGTCATCTTTTACAATGGTAGAATAAGTACCTATTACTTAATGATTATCAATGCAATTGATCACAAAAAAATATATGACTACAAAATCATTTGATAGAATAAAAAAAGATTTTTTTGTTTTGCTATAATTCAAAGACTTTTACATTTCATATAATATTTAGTAGTAAGAATATTTTAACCTCGTTTTTAATATAAAGATCAACCCAAATGTTGATAAGGTCAAAACAAAAAAGTGTTTATATTATTCATGTAGAGATGGATTATTTTACAAATTTATTGCTTAAATTTGTTGTTTGAATAAATCAACAATTATAGAGCTATTTATTTATTTATTAAAAAAATTCACTATTTCATGTGCAAATTTTAATTATTACAAGTCCTTGTAAACAAGAGTATACTTGAGAAGTATGAAAAATTTGGATTAAACTATTCTTTTAAATCAAACTTTATATTGTAATGTAGATATTGAATTTAACTTTGCAGCAAGTGATTTATGTTCTTTTGAGGATCTTTTCAATAGACTTTTGTTTCTAAACTACCAAATGTATGCATTGTTATATCATTCATCCATAAAAAAATTTTAATGACGACATCAGTGTAATTTGTAAATTCAAAGGTTCAATGAATTGACAAACAAATTTGTAGTTCTTTGCTTCAAAAGTAATGGTAGTGGTACCTTTCAATGTGATTATACCCTGATATGGTACATTGCAAGAATGCATGTGATTTTATTTTTTTGTAATCCTATTAAATTTTAAATTTAAAAAATAATTTGGATTTATATACGCCTTTTGCACTAACTCACATTGTTAATACAAGATTGGAAGACTAATCATAATAGCTAAACATCAAATTTGTGATCTTAAAAAAATGAAATGTGTGAATTACATTTCACATGCTCTTCATACGCAATAATAATGTTTTGTCACTTTTCAATATATTATTAGTATACTACTAGTATATATTATAATAGCTGGTGACCTTCTTCAACATTATTTTTGAGGTCAACATAGCCTTTTAGATTATATTCGAGTTTCAATCTTATATTAATGTCACATGAAACTAGGAATTATCTATTATTATCAAAATTCTCTACTATTTTTAATAAAAATGAGTCATTGTTATAATTTTATAGCAAAAAGTGAGAATGTATTTGTATATATAACCTCGGGGAGGTCACTTAGAGTGTCCATTAGAAACCACGTGCGATCAAAACTTTGGACCCCCTATTTACTTTTTGAATTTTAAATATAAATAAATAAAAAAAATATGAATAGATTTTCCTACTTTGAAAGTTTATGTTTTTAATTATTGATATTTTTATTTGTTAATGATAATTAGTTACAAATTTTTGAAGTAAAAAGATACACTGTAGAACTGAAAAATAACTTTCACACCCCTATATTATATAAGAAAAAATTGTCTAAAAAATAAACAAAAAATTCTGAAAAATAACTCTCTATTGAAAGCTCATTTTGAGTTGAATATTGATTCAATGGTCATCTAAATGTGTTCTCTATAATTATTTGAGTTGAAAAACATGCCATTTTAGCCCATTTTCAACCTCTTCTAGAAATCATTTCATATTTTATTTGAGTTGGAAAATTTGGCAATAGAAACCTATAGTCATTATTAAACAATGCTCAAAATTTTAGGTTGAAATTATAGTTTATTAGAAACCACTTGTTCGCACGTGGTTTGTTGTAGTAGAACTAAGTGACCTCCCCGAGTATATAACAAAAGGAGTCCAATTAATTTGAAGTGTCTCCATAAGATACAACTATATAAAGAATGTAAAGATTTTATATATATAATAAATAAATATTATTATATAAATTATAATATATATTTGAATAATTTGGGATTATGACCAAATATGAAGGTTAGAATGAGAAACAATATTTTGTAATTTAAATCAAAACTTTAATGTTAAAAATACAAATGAAAAACACATAGCACTTTACATGAGGATTAGTTTCAACAAGCAAGTGCCAAAATTAAAAATCCACATTAAAAGTTTAGAGGGACGCATTATTGAAAACCTTATTTAGATGAAATGTGGTACTTTTTGACAAAAATAACTTGATTTATGCCGTATCCAATCTGTACATAGTATATTATGCAATTTGGATTCTAACAAATTTAGCTTGCAATTTCAATAATTCATTGAAGTTCAAGATCTTATCCAAAAAAAATTTACCCCTAAAGTTTCTTGATTATGTTTTTACCCAAAATGCTCCAAAACTATCATTTCTAGTACAAGTAATAAATTTTAGAAAAAAAACATTTTTGGACACATATAACCATATAATATTGTAGTAAGCTGGTTTGAAAAGATGTGAAAAAAAATTCAGAAATTTTCACCATGTAGATTGCAAGATATCAGTATTTGAATTGATAGAAATCATTTTTTTGGCCTTCCAAAAAACAAGGCAGCTACAGTTCTCAAGGTCATAGTTTTATAAAAAATTGTTTATGTTGGTGGTGCTTCTTTGGATTCATTCTTAAAGGCAAGTTGGCTACATGCTTCAAAAATTTCACATCATTTGGAATTGTTCAAGATATAGGAAAAAAATAGTAAGTAGAAAGAAGTAGATAATGATTCAAAATACTACATTGATAAGAATTTAGTTATGGAACTGAAAAATGCCAATGGTTGAAATGTTGTAATTAAAAATCCACATCCTATGATTATTTTATTTTCCAAAAATATTGAAAATGAAGGAAAATAAAGGACTTCAAAGTTTATTTTAGCTAGAGTAGAGAATCCATAATTGCCCGCAAATCAAACCTCCGCATAACTTCATCTCATTAATCAAAATGGAATTATTCAAATCTTTCCATATGTATATAAATCTAGAAATTCAATTTCAATTTATTCTTTTTGAATAAAGTGATATTTTTTTATTTGTTTGAACCGCCTGATTTAGAAAGAAGAACTACATATCACATAATAACTTTTTAACTATGTAATCAAAAGTTATGAAAAATTTTGGGCCTTAAAGAAAAACTTTGTCTATATGTTGTGTGAAAATTTCAAAGAAAAAAATTAAAAATCCATTTGTAGTGAACTGTCAACAACCATTATATTGCCAAAATATGAAGTCTAGTCCTTTAGGGGTTAAGGTAAACCAGCCTATGACAAGCCAACTGTCTAATGCAAACATCTACAGAACCCCCCCCACTACAGTCCATTTCAGATTTTTGCTTCTACAATTTAATTAGGTTGGTTAGTGGCCCACATTAGTGCATTAGGTGATTGTGATAGAATTAGTAATGACTGTCATAGGACACTTACACATTGTGAGTGTAAACTCATCATACAAAGTTTTTTTTTTATTCCTTTGTGTGATGGCCACATTAAAAATTCTTGTGGTTGTGTTAGGAAATTTGAAGACTGCATTAGGTGGTAAGATGACCATCATGAAGACATATTTTATTGATTTCAGATAGTCTACAGACTGTTTTGAAAAAATACTTAAAAAATTCACAACAAATTCCTACTTTGTCCACAAACTAAAATTTTAACTGCTTCTTTCATTTCTCAAAGTTGTCTGCTAGAAAAAAATCTGATTTTATTTTGCTAATGGCAACATACCAAATCAGTCATTCTGCCTGTCATAGGCTGGTTTACCTTAATTGGAGTAGAAATAAAACCTTACAATCTTCATTTTTAGTTTAATTCCAGAGGCCAAAAAGAATCCTACTTCCCAAATCACCTCTAAACTGCTGTTTTTCAAAAGCAATATATAATTTTTTCGGAAATCATTTTTCGGAAATCTAACCATATTATCATACTTAAAACAATCAAATTAGTCAACCTTACAATTTTCAAAGAATTTAATCAAACAAAATTTGAGATGTTCACAGTCAAAGTTTAGATTCTCAAAAATCAACAGGTTTTTATTCTTGGATAGAATGAATTTTGGGTGTCATATCTGTAAATTTTCACAAAAAAAAAGTCTGTCTTTTTTTACCAAATACAATTATGATTAGTTGAGAATATACATGCCAATTTTCTCAAGAATTAGAGCAATAAAAATTTATGTTCAAAGCCTTGTTATCAACTGAGGTACACTAGAAAAGCAAGAATTTCACTTGACCATATTCACCAATTATTTACTCTAACCAATCAACCTTTGCCCACTTGTACTGTTTGTGGATTTTTTCTTCTTGAGATGACCTCTCAATGACTAAATCTCTCTCCCTAGACAAACCACAGTGAACCTTCTTTGAAATGTTTGAGTTTGGAAACTCACCCAAGGTGGAGTTTTTCTCCAAATCAAGAGTTTTTTTTACTTTGGAAAGTCAATCCAATGAACTATGACTGATAAATTTTGATTTTTGATTTTTTCCTAGTTTGGGAAGCTTGCCAAAAAAAGGGTGAAAATCTAGAAATTGTGATTTGAACCTTTAGGAGTTAAAATAAAATAACAAAATAATATTACTAACCTCTAAAGGCCCAATGCTTCTTTTTCTCCCATCAAAAACCATACAAAGCTACTATTTCTATTGCAAGATTAAAAATAAATAAATCTTTTTTGCACATCTAAATATAGGATCTTGTACTAGACTAGTATAAAAATATGTAGAAGAAATTTCAAAAACTTTGATCACATACATTGCAAGATATTTTGAACCTTAAGTGACTAGATTATTAGACTTTGAATCTTCTTAACTTAAAATTTCTGCACTAAACGTTTGGGTTAAAAAAAATTATTTTGAAGAATTGAGTTGAGATTTTAGAAAAAAAGAAGAAGAAAAAAGACTTGATTTTCATTCTTAAATATTTATTAATAGCTCTAAGATGGAATTGAAACACATTGATTCCAACAATGAGATTGTTCTAACAAGCTAGCAAACTTAATCCTATGGAATTTATTTCTTATGGATATTTTTTGAGATTTACCACCTATTTTCATTGTATTCCCCTATTGAACCATTTTTTCCAAGTACCACATCCATTTTTTCCTCTGTATTAAAATTTTAACTGATGTATTCAAATTACAACCAATTTTTTTCCCAATTCCACTGGCTAGCAATGCACTTACCAGAGACTCTCCCCAAACTTTGGAGGACGCTTTTGGAGTGTAAGAGTTGAAGTTCCAAATCAAGTTTGACCAAACCACCTCCCTTTTGGGGGATGCCAGGATGATTAAACTAGGGTTTAAAAAAAATGAGTAGTATGTTGTATCTATGTGATGCTTGCTTTGAACGCCGCAACCTCTCTCCTTGAAATGCATTGTCTATTTGCCTGGCTTGTGGGCTGCACATGGGCATCCAGACCTTGAGTAAGCTTAAACCACCACAAAATGGTGCACACTTCACTTGCACTGCCACATGGAATATTCACTTCCTTAAGCAATGTGCCTGATCAGTCCTGCAATTGACGAAGATGATGCTCTTGAACTTTGGTAAAAAAAAAAAGTAAATTGACATTGGGGCTTCCCATGGAATGTAAGGTAGAGGCACCTAATGGCATCCCTGTACCCAATGGCGTCCCTTTCTAGGAAGGGGCGTCATTTCAGAACCTAAATGTAGACATACCAAACATAACTTATTATTTTCTGACTGAAATAATAAGCCATGTATGTTCCGCCTAGAATTGCATTTCAGAATGACACCCCTTCCTAGAAAGGGACGCCATTGGGTACAGGGATGCCATTAGGTGCCTCTACCTTAGGAAGCAGCAAAACCCAGAGGAAGGTCTGTCCCCCAGATATAGAAGCCTAACCATTTCCAACCACTCCCCATTTTCAATCTAAGGTAACAGGTCCAGAAATTGCCCACCTCAGAGCTGAAACTGAGGTGGGCAATGTACATTGCTAAAGGCTATGAAAAAGCAACATGTACACATAGTATACATTTGAAGATGTGGGCAGTTTTAGAGCCTATGCGATTTCAGAACATGTTACCTTATCGATTCCTTTGTTTCCATGAAGTTGTGGCGCAGTTTGAGGAGCAATTGTGGCGCATTATGATTGGTTGCAAGGCTGTCAATATTGCAACTAATCCTTTGTCAATTTTGCAATCAACCTATGGTCAAAAATAGAAAGGTGAAGATGACCATTATAGGTCAAAGAGAATCTTCCACTAAAATATTTGTAGTAATTACGTTTTGTGTAATAGAATTATGAAAAAATATGCAATCCTTCCAAATTATGTTTCTGTACACAAGAAAAATCTGGCACTAAAAAAATCTACGCTCCAAATATGCGTATTTGCTTAAGTGGTTGGAAAGGCCGGGGTGAACTGACCCCCTCACTTGTCTTCCTGGGAAAACCCTGAATTTTTTAAATTTTCCATGCATGATTTTTTTGCAAACTCTAAATTCATATTTGCAGTCAGAGGCCCCGAATTAGCTAGGGGACTTTCAGAAAATAGATTTTACACGGCACAAAATCGGGGGCTTTTTTTAATATGCACCCCTGGATGGACTTTGGTAGGACAAGCAAAAGGGCCAGTTCACCCCGGCCATTGCAAATGGGTTGTCTGCCCTACCTTAACTTCCAGGTAGTAAATTGGGTAGTAAATTGGGTAGTTAGTGCTATCGAGGCCCCACTAGCCCATACCAGTTTATGTTTTGAGTGACTCATTATTAAAGATGTATTCTAAAAATATATTGAAATATTGAATAGGAAGTGTCCCAATTTAGAGAGTGGAATCACCCAAGTGACCCAATACTCCCAAATTTTGAAATCAGGTAACCTTAGATTTTGGATCTGGAAAAAAGGGGTTGGAGTTGTTCCTCTTGGTCCAACACACTTGACTGGCCATCGGGAGTTCATTAACTTAGTGGTAGTCACACCTTCTTCTTCCCATTCTCAATCTTCTTCACCCTATTCTCAATCTTCTTTACCCTATTCTCAATCTTCAGAGAATGGGGATGTGGCACTCTCTTGTTGGCTCTTTGTAGCTTGTGCAGAGGTCCCATTTTTTGAAGTTTGAGGGTGGATATTCTTCCTCCAGATGTGAAGGATGGGCATGAAAAAGATTTCTTCATAGAACTTTTCATCTCAGTTGTATGGCACTTCACCGTAGTCATGTACTACTTTCACTCTAAGGTAGAGGCACCTAATGGCATCCATGTACCCAATGGCGTCCCTTTCTAGGAAGGGGCGTCATTCTGAAATGCAATTCTAGGCGGACCATACATGACTTATTATTTCAATCAGAAAATAATAAGTTATGTTTGATATGTCTACATTTAGGTTCTGAAATGACGCTCCTTCCTAGAAAGGGACGCCATTGGGTACAGGGATGCCATTAGGTGCCTCTACCTTAGCTGCAACATCTTTGAAACTACAAAATGAGCAGGTTTAAGATGGGAGTGGAACCACCACTTGTTCACTGCAAATTTCGCAGGATCCATTGCATCTTTCAAAACTTCATTGGCATCGATTGAGACATAAAAGCTTACACATCAACACTTAGATTGCCTCTATGCAATTGATGCTCCAAATTACAAATTATGTCAAAGTGCAACGAAAAATTATTGCATCAATTGTGAATCACAAGTGAAAACATATTTCCATTCTTATTGTCCACACAACATAGAAGGGGGTTACACCTTCTTCATGGAGAAAGGCTCTTCATTGGCTCCCTTTTTCACTCTTCAACTTCTCATTCTTCTTAGAAATTTCATTCTTGGAGAAGGTGTAACAACCCGTATTGTGTTTTCCAACCAATTTTTTTGGGATAATAATCATCAGCCCCAAAAGGCTAGGTTGGTTACTGAGGAATTAGCCTTTTGGGTATTGTGTGAATCATTTACTTAACCCCTAAAGTCCCAAGGTCATTTTTCCATCAAAAACCACTCAAAACTGCTATTTCTATAGCAAAGAGCAAAAAAACAAATTTAATGTTTTTTTTGCATATTTAACCATAGGATCTTATACTAGACTAGTGTAAGAATGTGTGGAAGAAATTTCAAATTTTTTGACCATGTAGATTGCAAGATATTTGCATTTAAAGTGAAGGAATTTAGTTTTTTGCACCTTGCTCAACTACATTTTTTGGCTTTGAACCTTTTTAACTTAAAATTTTTGCTCTAATGATTTTGAATTTTGAATTTTTTATGATGAAAAATTGAATTGAGAATCTAGAAAAAAAAATTAAGAAGAAACACTTAGTTTTCACTGATTAAAAAATTGTTAACTAGAAGTAGAATCAAGATTGAAGGAACAATTAAATCATTAATAGCTCTAAGATGGAATTGAGATATACTAATCTCAACGGTGAGATTTTTCTAGCAAGAAATCTTGATCTTGTGAAATTTTTTTAAATTTTAAATTGTTAAAATTGAGTTCAGATATGAATCTTACAATGTTATTTTTTCAAAAAGATGCTCTAATTGCCCAAAAAATAAGATTGACCATAACTTTTGCATAACAAATCCAAATGGAATGAATCAAAGCTTCCCATGTAAATAAAAACAAAATCTATATGAAACAAATTTTTAAAAATTTTAATTTTAAGTTTTTTTGAGGATTTTTTTCTGCCCGTAGAACTAAAATTTGGGGATTTTGTGCCATAACTTTTGCTCCCAGGCACCGATTGAAATAAAAATTACATTTTTGGAAAGCTAATGTGATTCTCTATCTTCCAAAAAAAATTCAGAAAATCACAAAAATATTGAGGCTGTAGGAGCCTGCCCAAAATCCATTTTGTCCCCCGAGGGGACAACGGGACTTTAGAGGTTAAAAAACCCAAAAGCACTCATTGGAAGTCAAACAATTGTGCAATACCTTCCCTTTCATACAAAATTAATTCCAAGGATGAACATTTGTACTTTTGTCCTACTAAAAGGATTCTCTACCATCCATTAGACACTTAGTGCCTACGGTGTCCATCTAGGATTAACCCAGGAACACCAAATTGGTCACCATGGAAATCATCCTTTTTGGTATTGTATGAATCATTTGCTAACCCCATTAAATTAATTGGATAATTTACACAATATCCTTTTGGATATTGTTTGGAAAAAAATTAGACTATGAAATTTAGAAATGTTGAAATTCAAAGTTCGCAACTTCTATTTTTATAAGGTTGAGTTTTGAAATCCTGAAGTCTAAAAATCTATGAGTATGTATTCATAACCCTTGAAGTTCTTTGACTATGTTTTCCTCTAAAATGCTCGAAAATTACAATTTTGAGCACAAGTATCAAATTTTGAAAAAAAAAACACATTTTTGAACACATGTAACCATAGGCTCTTGTAGTAAGCTGGTTTGAAAAGATGTGGAAAAAATTCAGAATTTTTCCCCATGTGGATTGCAAAATGTGACCTTGTGAATTAACAAAAAAAAAATTTGGTCCCTTCAAAAAACCGGGCAACAGGGACCGAAAAAATATTTTTGTCAATTCACAAGGTTACATTTGTATACAAAAATATCCAAAATGGTGGTTACTCTTGAGATTCATTCTTTAGGGCAAGTTGGATATACACTTGAAAAAATTTAGATAATTTGGAATTGTACAACATATAGAAAAAAAATAGTGAATAGAAAGAAGTAGATAATGACTCAAAACACTAAATTGTTAAGAAGTTAATTATGCAATTGAAAAATGTCAATTTCAATGGTCGTAATGTTGTAATAAAAAATCTACATCCTATAATTTATTTATTTTCCAAAAATATTGAATATTGAATGAAATAAATGACTTCAATGTTTATCATAGAGTAGAAAATACAGAATTGCCTACAAACTAAAATTCCTCATAATTTTTTACTCATATTTTCAAATGTCATAAAATTTGGGCCATAGGAAAGATATTCCTTGTCCACAACTTTTATTAAAATTTAAACCTAAATTATGCAAATTTATAGTCACAAGTACTTGCTCAAAATCACTATGTTGCTAAAAATAGCAGGTTGGTCCTTTAGGGGTTAAAAACAACCAAGAGCACTCATTGCAAGTCAAACTATAGTGCAAGTCCTTTGATTTTCACACAAGTTTTCAAAGATGAATATTTGCACTTTTTTCTTACATAGAAAGATTCTTTGTTGTCCATCAAACACTTTTGGACCACCACATTGTTACAAGATTGAAGATTTGTAGGAAACCATGTTTTATTTTTAGGATTTGAATAATGTACTAAATTATGGTAAAATATACATTATTGCATTGATGATTCAACAAATAACTCCTAATTTATTAGAAGCCCCAAAGTGGTTCAAAATACTTGTACCCAAAGCAAGGCTAAAATCTTCGTCTATATATATTTACTAACAAATTCAATTGTAGGATCTTTCAATTAACTTATTTAAGTACATTTTCCCCAAATTTCAGAGTAAAAATCTCCAACCATTGCAAATTCAAATGTTTGATCATGTGCCTAAACTTACAAAAAGGGGTTGAGAATACATGGGGAAAAAATCCCAAAATATATTTGTACTCATTTTTAAAAGACTTACAAAGTAGAAAGTGGTATATGATGTCAAATAAACCTAAATTGTTGATAACTATGACAAGAAATTGAGAATTGTGAATCCCAGTGGTAAGATTGTTCTAATAAGTAACATGTTTCATATATATATATATACATATATTTGGAAATTTTCAAATTTGAGTTTAAAAAACAACTTTATATTTTTTTCACCTTCATTACCCTCAAAATAAAAATCTTCATAACTTTTATCTTATTATTTATCTTATTATTTGACATTGAATGGTTCAAATGTTTTTGAGTAAGTGTCAACGTATTCAATTAAATCAAATTAATTAATCCCTAAGGACTAGTATGTATTTTTTGGCAATTTAGAAATTTTGGGCAAGTATGTGTGATTTAAAATTTGCATATTTTAGACTGAAATTTTAATAGAAGGTGGGGACAAGGAATATATTTTGTATGCACTAAATTTCATGACATTTGGAAATATGAGTAAAAGGTTATGGTCTAATATGTTTGTTTGTTTTTGTAAATGGGTAGTCTGGGCAGACCATGAAAAATCACTTTTTTCATAAACAAAATTTTGAAATTGGTTTTCTAGAGTTATATATTTGTGGAAAGCTTTGAATCATTCCATTTTGATCAATGAGTCAAAAGTTATGAGGAATTTTAGTTTGCGGGCAATTATAGATTTTTATTCTAAAATAAACTTTGATGTCCTTTATCTTACTCAATTTTCAACATTTTTGGAAAAAAATAAAATCATAAAATGTAGATTGTTTATTACAACATTTCAACTATTGGAATTGGCATTTTTCAATTCCATAACTAAATTTTTAACAATTTTGTATTTTGAATCATTCTCTACTTCTTTCTATTTACTAATTTTTTCCTATATATTGTACAATTCCAAATGATCTGAAATTTTTTAAGCATGTAGCCAACTTGCCTTTAAGAATGAATCCAAAGATTTACCAGCATATTGGACATTTTTTCATACAAACTAGAGCTTGTGAAGTGCAACTGCCTGATTTTTTGCAAAGCCAAAAAATGAGTTCTATAAATTTGAAAGCTCATATCTTGCAATCCACGTGGTGGAATTTTCTGAATTTTTTTTCAACTGCTTTCAAGTCAGCATATTACACAATCTTGTGGTTACATGGATCCAAAAATGTCGTGTTTTTTTTCCAAAATTTGGTACTTGTACAAGAAATGGCAGTTTGGGAGTGTTTTTGGTGAAAGTATAGTCGTAGTCCTTTAGGGGTTAATCTATCTATTGAATATATTTTTAGCTATCTTGTTTGAACATTGAAATTTTAAAAAACTTATAAATTTTGCAATAATTATTGGAATGACATGAAACAAAGGTTCACATGTAGATTATAATGATTAGCATCCATTATGAAGATCTCATGCAAAACTTTCAAATTATGAAGTCAATAGAATTTTTTTTAGTTCTCAAAAAATTCAAAGTGGGCTCTTTAGTCAATTGGGGGTTAACATCTTTCATTTTAATTATCATTTTGCACCTAAGCTTTATCAAGCTCAAATATAGCATTGTACATGCATTTTGAATGTAAAATATGTAACCATTTCAAAACTTTTAAGACATGGAGGTGCAATAATGATTCAAATTGGGAGTTTCATGTGTCATTGGATATAATTCAACATGAATATAAACTATTATCATTAACCCCTAAAGGTCAGACACAAAGTTTTTACCAAAATCGCTCTAAAACTGCTATTTCTAATACAAGTATCAAATTTTAGAAAAAAAACATTTTTGGAAAAATGTAACAGTAGGATCTTGTATTAAACTAGTTTGAGAAGTTGTGGAAAAAATTTCAGAAATTTCCACCATGTGATTGCAAGATAATAGCATTTGAAGTAACAAAAATCCTTTTTTTTGTCCCTGCGAAAATCCGGGCAGCTGCACTTCACAAGGTCACATTTGTATGAAAAAAGTACAAAATGGTGGTTACTCTTTGAATTCATTCTTCAAGGCCAATTGGCTACATGCTTGAAAATTTTCAGATCATTTGGAATTGTAAAACATATAGGAAAAACATAGTAAGCAGAAAGAGGTTGAGAATGTTCAAAACACTAAATTGTTAAGAATTTAAATATGGAATTGAAAAATGCCAATCCCAACGGTAGTAATGTTATAATAATCAATCTACATCCAATGTTTTTATTTTTTTTCAAAAATACTGAAAATTGAGTTAAGTAAAGGACTTCAAAGTTCATCTTAGAGTAAAGATTCCATAACTACCCTCAAACTAAAACTCCTCGTATCTTTCATCTCATTAATAAAAAAGGAATGATTCAAAGCTTCTCATGTATATATAAATCTGAAGAATCAATTTCAAATTTTTATTTTTAGCAAAAGTGATTTTTAAAGAAGTTTTTTCAGCTGCCCGGATTGCCTGCCAACCAATGAAAATGACATATCATGCAATAACTTTTTAACCACGTAGTCAAAAGTTATGAAATTTTTTGGGCCTTAAAGCTACTCCTCGGTCACATCTTGTGTGAAAATTTCAAAGAAAAAAAATAGAAATTATAGTCGTAGTGATCTGCCCAAAATTGCTATGTTGTCAAAAAAAACGGTGTTTGGTCCTTTAGGGGTTAACATATACCTCAATTCATGCACCTTTTATATTGAATACACAAAAACACCTTGCATCCAAAATTCATCTCTCTAGTCTTTTAATCCTTAAAGGACATTTTGTTCCTCAAGAGGCACCCCAAGGAATTTGCCATAGTGATTTCAAACAATGTTCTTGAACAATTTAGCTCTCAATTCAAAGGTCTTCACTTGGATACCCTCAGCAAACAATCGTCCCGACCTACAATCAAGCACACTATTCCTTCCAGTAATTAGAACTTCACAAAAGGAGAACTGCATTCAATGCATGCGAAGAGGAATAAAATGCAACAATTTTTGAAAAGAGACGTTCACGGCAAGTCCCGCAATTCCCATTATTTTTTGGACACAAGGCCCAAGGGGCACAAAATGTTATTTAAGATTAAAGATTAAAGAAATTAACCCATAAATAATATTGCAACCATTTTTCGGTTGATGAATGACAAAGGATCCTTCTACGTGGGACAAACATGTAACTATTCATCCTCCAAATTTTGTGTGAAAAGGGGAGATTATCTATAGTAGTTTGACTTCCAATGAGTACTTTTGGATTCTTTTAAAGCAGTGATTTACACAATACCAAAATGGATGATTTCCACGGTCACTAGTCTGTCCTTTAAGGATTACCAACTTCATCTCTTCAAAGTAGATAGCAAGTTGCTCTACCTTCCACAACTGCATTTCATGGCTTAAGGTAGAACTACCCAATTCCGTCAGTGATTCTACAGCTTTGTTCCAATTCCGTCAGAAAAACGTGCAAATCTGCTTCAGATTCTGACAATAATAGTTTATTAATGCTATTAAAAGATAACGTGTCAATTAATGATTGGTGGATCTTCAAGTGCTACTAGATACATTGGAAAGCGGTATTGAGTTGTAAAAGGACGTTTATGAATCTAGTCTAGTAGCGGTTGTGCAATTTCACTTCAGAAATTCACAGAAATTACAATTTTTATCAAAAAAATTGTAATTCCACTTGGGTTTGACTCCTGAAACAAAAGCACACCTCTGAAAAATATGTGTCTTTCCTAGAATTGACCCCAATATAATTAGATTGCGAATCAGGGTGGTAATGGGTAGTTCTACCTTAGTTTCTGAAAAACAGTTGCTAAGCATTTGCCACTCATTCCTATGGCAAATGCTAAAACAGAAATTACATTGTATTATGTACATTGTTTTAAGAATTTCATGAATGACAGAAGCTGATTCCTTTCAAAGTTTTACAAACAAGCTGCAGCACAAAACAAACTCAGAAACCTTGTTTGTGGCATAACTTTGACAGGCAAGATCACAGGATATTACCAGCTTGCATGATTTGACAAACTTCCCATTTCGCAGGATACCATATGCCAGAAGCCAATTTTTACAAGTATAATCACGAGTGAGTACTGTTAAAAAGGCAACTTTTTAATTGGATATTTTAAGTTGAACATGTCCTTTGTCACCCACCAAAGGTGCGATCAGTTCGATGTCTGCGTCTCCATTGTACTGTACATAAGCCCGCCCTCAATCCCACGTCAAACACATGGTGGTGGTGGTGCTGAAATAACGGCTCAATTGCATGATCAATTGACTTTAAACCCCCAGAGAACACCAACCAAACAGCGAAAAGCAAACTGATGGCAGCCAATCCTCAACAAAGCCAAAGGGCTCAGCATGGAGTGCAAAGGAAACTAAACAAATTTCAAGGCTGAGCTTCCAAATGGCAGCCACCCAATGCAAGAGTACAGGGGATGGTATGCTATTGCAAAGCATAACTCCTCACCTAATCACAAGTACAGAACATGAACAATTCCCATCTTAGACAAGGAGTTACAGAACTTAGCTGGGCAATGTGAGCCACCTCGAAATAACAAAAGGAACAAAATCAAAGAAGAAGAAGAAAAATGCATGTGAATAAAGAGTCTAAGGTGGGTACACCCAAAATTGCCACTATTTGCTACAGAGCCTAGTTACTTTTATTAGACTGGTCAAATTTTCATATATTCTTGTTGACAAGTGAAAGGAGGTTCCAACGCACCAGAGAACGTGGCATTTGGACACTGTATGCAAAAGTTATTAAGGGTCAAAGTTTGTTTCTGAAAGCACTCCATCCAAATAGGTACATAACTGATTTTGAAAATGTACACAACCTGTAGATGGCACTTTAAGGTCAGGTGCCATTTGGGGGGTGCCTACCTTACATAACATGCATTGTCACTGCCTTAACCCTACAGTGACTTGGATGGTATGGAATATTTCACACCCAACAGTACTTCATCAGTAGCAAAATAGACAAGTGGAGGCTCAATGTCAATGTGATGAGCAAGGTGCATGAAATACTATATGCATGTGTGATCTACAACACAGATATTTATATATAGCAGGGTGCTAAACGCATCCTATCAAGTGGCCATGCACGGTTGAATTTTGTGTTTTGTAAAGTAATTGTAAGGATTTAGACGTGTTAATTCTATATTCTTCACCTCTCCTAGCTAATTTGGGGCCTCTAATTACAAATATGAATTCAAAATTTGTAAATTTTATCATGTGTGAAAAATGAAAAGTTCATGTATTTTTCCTAGGGATAAATTCACCCTTCAAGACCCACTTTATAGGACAGGTTTAGCGTCCTGCCTTATGTATACTTGAAATCAATCAATAACAACATTGGAGCAGTACATAGTGTTGATTGGGGGCGCACATTTGGTTTGGGGTAAGCTTATTGATACCTTACATACCAAATATGTGCTACCACTTGTATACAACTATATGTCCTATTTATGTTTCTTTGGAATTCTTGACATTGATTTTTTTGTTGTAAATTTTGTTAAAATATGTTAGAATTTGTTAAAATGAGTTAAATTTCACAAATTTTAATAGGCTTTAAGTAGAAAATTGTCAACATTTTCCTACTAACTTTTTTATTTCCTTTCAACAAATTTTTGTTGGAGTTTGTTAAAGTTTATTAAAAAATATTTAAGATATTTCAAAAATTTAACAAAATTAATTTGAAGAAATATAAATATAAAATTCAAAAAAATGTAAAAAAGAAACGGGTTTACTTATTTGATATCTCACCTTGTACTTAATGATTTGCATACAATTGATAGGATCAATTCAAGATAGAATTGACTATGGAAGGATAGAGACTATATGGTATAGTCAATCCTTAAAATCCTTCAATTCAGTTGTTTTAATTATTTTGCTAATAATCATGAATGAAAACTTTTCAGATCGTTCATTTAGAAAGATGATGTCTTATGTCTTCTTAAAGTTGTAACTTTTTAGTTTTTCTAAAGACAATTTGAAATTATTGTGATTTTCAAGACAATTTGATGTGATATTCACATCAAATACAAAATATGTTAAAAAAGTGAAAATCTCACCATTGGTGAACATTATAGTATAGAATATTATAGTGTAAATTTATGTTTTGTATAAATTTATGTTTAGAGATTAACATAGTTATTGACTCTCAACTACAAACTACTAATTTTTGAAAAAAATTCAAAGTTTTCAAGCTTCATAAAAATTAGAATTATGAAGTTTCACATATTTAATTTTTTAATAAGCAAAGGAAAGCATTTTAAATGTCTTCATCAAGTTTTTAGAACAAACCAAAAATACTAATGCTCAAAGAAAAAATAAATAAATTAATTAATTAAAAAATAAATAAATAAATATATATATATATATATATATATATATATATATATATATATATATATATATATATTTAATATTTTGATATAATATTTTAAATAAATTTAAAAAAACTAATTGTGTATATTGAATTTATTTCAATGATGTGAATATACCATCAATAAAGTTGTACAAAGAAAATTGGATGAAAATCATTCAATATTTATCATGAAAAAATATATTTTGAATATTTATAAGCTGTATTTTAGCTCCTCTAACTTTGTAAGTTAAACCTTGAAATGTTGTGGAGGCCTAAAAGTGTTTGATGAATAATATTCCCTAAACCTCATCTTTCTATTGTTCACCCTAGAACAATGTTTTGGATGCTTGGTGTTTGATGAGTGACTTTGTGGAGGCCTACTGAACTTACCAAAATGATTTTTTTGTCAATTATATTTTGAAAGTTTCTTAAATGCATTTGTAATAAGAGGTGTAGGAAACTCCCTCATTGTGATGTTATTGATTTTTCTACAAAAAAGGATGTTTCATTTATGGGTCACCCTTGTAGTAAACTTTGGTCATTTTTTGCTTTTTTAGTCTTGATGTAAATTTAAAACATAAACTTTTATTTTTGAATTTGCGTTTGATAAATAAGATGAAATTTATAAACTTGAGTTTCTAGGCCACAAGCAATTGGATTTTCTTAGAACTTTGAATTCAATATTTCATTCAGTTTGAATTTTTGGCCTATAAGCATGGTACATTCATTTTCAACTTATAGATTGACAACATGACTTTGATTTATACCGTGATGTTCTACACTATGATATATAATTAGGGAGAATTTTTTTTTTTAAAGTATATTACATATTTGACATGAATTTTTTCACTCCCTTTTTTGACTTCACTATATTTCAATTTTATCCCAAAAATGTGAATTTTTAATGATTTATAGAAGACATGTGATTTTATCTTTGAAAAATCAATAAATCAATAACTATTGGTACATATTTGCAAAATAGCTAGCATTATATACAATGAGGATTGTAAAGTTTGAAGAAGTTGTTATGGGACCGTCCTATGGGACTTAATTAACACCTAGGAATTCTTGATAGAAGGAAAAACGTAGGTTTGGAGCACTGCAAGCAAAATAACTTGTAGCATAAGAAAAATCTAGACATAGGATCTTCATTTTTTCAAGTTTTTATTTTCTTCCCATTCACATGTGAATTGATTCATAACCTTGCCTCCAAATCATCGAGCACCTGATGTCCAAGCTAGTCATGTCACTGAAGAATAGTCAAAATTTGCTTTCTCAACATTTTTGTATGTAATCCGCCCATTTCATCTAGTTCCATGGATAAGTCCTTGAAATCATTTCTAATCCTCCAAGTAAATCTGTTTCTTTCTTAAGAGTTAAACAATTATTGTCTATGTAATGCGAAAGTAGAACCTTGTAATTGAAAAATAAAATAAAAAATTCTGAGCCATGAGAGTGGCAAGGGGTGTTATTTTTCATAACAAGATTTTGCTTTTACACTACAAGATATAAATTCAATAGTTAAATGATTAGATCTTAGTCAACTACGTTCAATCAACAATCTATAAAGAAGGCTTTATTATACTCAAGGTAAAACCACATTATAGAAAATAAGATACCTCTCTTCATCCCATGAGAGGATGTCATCTATAAGGTATGTATAGCTATAGTGAACATTGATATGTGACACTTATATTTGGACCAAAATGTGTCACAAAATCCTAAATATTCATTATATAACACGTATACAATCAAACACAAGACTAGTATTGTTGTTTGTTGGAACACCTAGAAACAATAGTTTGAAACTTCGTAACTCATCCATCAGATATTCAAATAATGTATGCTAAAGTGTGTTGGAGTCTTCTTTCAGTTGCCAATAAGATTCAATAAAATACTTTATGTTCTACAATAGTAACCATGCTTAATTATAATAAGTGACGATTATGGGTGTACAAACCTTATTCAAATGTTTGATAGGGTCCACTGAATTTATGATTTTTTGTGAGTGTAATAAGGCATGCACATGTAACCTTGACTGAGTGACTTTGGCTACAATACACCTATGAAGTGGTCATAAGTCCAAACCCTAGTATTGGCATTGATTGTTGACTATCTTAGTTCACCCAACTATCATGGTGGTTGGGGGGGGGGGGGAGAATGACTTTGACGTTTATAAGGACTTGACAATATTTTTGACTCATTATAGGGTCTACTTCCTAAAAGAGTCATCAAGGATGGAATTTGTCATCTAGGTCCATGGTGCCTAAATAGTTGATCCATTCACAACATTTGCTTCATTCACGTTGGTCTTCCAGACCAGGGTTAATCTTCTTTTGTGAGTGTAATACAATAACAATAACATGTAAACTAATATGTTAAGAACAACAAATAAGATAGGGACTCCCAAATGTCCCACAAACCCCAAAGCCCCATCATCACTAGATGTAAACCTAGATAATCAATAACTACCTTCACTAAAGTACTGAACCCAAAACATCTACCAAACAAATCCTTTATAACTTTTGGATGGAATACCCAAATGAACCATTTTTTGGTACCTTGAAAATCCTCCGTTTCAGTTCCCATCAAGTTCCCATGAAGATAATATAAAAGTTTGATGAGACTAATACCGTAATAGTAGCGGTAGTCACACCTTCTTCCCGAGTCAGGTGGAGAATGGAGAATGACAAGTTCATGAGGGTTTGGAGGAACCAATGGGGAGCCGTGGTGGATGAAGAAGGTGTGACACCCCCAAAAGTTGTATGGAGAACGAGAGTGGAGAACGAGAGTGGAGAATCAGAGACCAATAATTGACGGGGAGCGTAGGATGAACATGAAGACGGTGTACAATGCAAGATGGAGAATATACTTAAATGAACAAGTCTTCACCACTCCTAGTCTTCACCTCCGGAGGTGAAGACTAGGAGTGCGGAAGATATAACTAGTTAAGAATATTCTAACGCGGAAGGCCAACATGAAGCCAACCTTAAGCCGCCACATCTCCGTTCTCCATTCTCCAAGTGCGGAGTGAAGAAGGTGTGACTACCCCTAGTAACTATAATCTGACAGAAAACGTGGCGCTTTTGGGAGTCCCTTTCTCAGGTCAAGCCTTCATCAGTCAGTCAGCAGCAAACGAGGGAGTCACGGCAGCCTGCCGCCTCCACTCCCAAGTCCCTGCCGTCCATCCCCAGATTTCAACCCTTCGGCGCCTGTCTTCCTGGCTCCCAACTAAAGTTAAAGTTAAAGTTACCCCCCAGCTCATCTCCCAAGCTGCAAGTGAGTATAAAACCTCTGACTGAGCGTGACTGGGGAGCCATCCGCAGCGAACTTCCCGGTTCAAGCCAAAGCTTGTGTGCCGCAGCTCCCGCAGCTTGTGGCCCAAGAGATTGCCGAAGATTTGCCCAAGCCCAGAGCTCCACTCCGTTCCCCTGGTTCTGCGCCCGTCTTTTTCTCCTTTTAGCTCCCTACCCAGCTGCATTGACTAGACGGAGCCTCCCCAAAGGAAAGGAAAGGAAAGGAATGGAATCTCCGCGGGCTATCATGCCTGGCGGGCCTCGGACTCCGCTCACCTCTGTCCTCCCCCTGGCGCCCCTCCTACCTAGCTAGCTAGACTGTCCACCGTGTCTAGATTCGAGCTTATGATTGTTTGATCACTGCCAGCTTTTCCCCACACTGGGAACCCGAACACTTGGAAGTCACAACAGACACAGAGAAGAGTCTCGTCGGCCTTCTTCGTGAGGGGAGCTCTATGTGGGAGGAAGTAAAGCACACCGTGCGGTGAGCTTGGGCAGGTGGGCATATATAATTGGAGTTTGTACATCAGTTTCTGATCAAAAGTTGTAAGTTGCATTTTGTCGAGAGAGGTCGTGAGGAATGAGCATTTGGGGTTGATTTCCGATTGCAGGAATTAGACCTCAGGAGTGTGAATTTGGACTCTCGAGAGCACGGAATGTCGAATTGATTGCGAATTCTAGGAATTACAGTGATTGTCAAATTAGGCAACCCGGAAAACTCTTACAACGTGTCGCGCTGATTGAAACACACCGAATTGGCGATTTCAGCTACGTGTTTACCAATCTAGACACCATTTCCAAGGCTCCAGGCTTTCGAATTAGAGCCTCTTTGTCGTGTAGAATCTAGACTCGAGGGTGTGTCTCACTATCCAACTAGTTTTCTGGGTGTTTTGATACTAGTAAGAAACAGAGCGTTTTTGCAATTGCTCGGACAAACGCCAGATTGCATTAATTATATATCGAATCCAAAGCTCTCCGTGTTCGTTGATTTTATTCAATCCCTGCGCGGTTGTATACAAGAATCTGGGCCTTCAAAGACAATAACTAGCTAGTTAGTAGTTGCGTGGATACTAGAGTGGGTGGATAGACTGAAGCATGAGCAATAGAATCGGTGTGCGTCCCCCATTACCCTTCTCCGAGCATTGCTGTTACATATTCTCGCCGGAAGTCAATCCAGATATTTGTATTCTCAGCTGGGGTTTGAAGCGAACTGGATCGCAATCCTGTCTGAAAAACTACCAACTGGAGCTAGTTCGACTGAATCAAAATGTGTCAAGTAGGCTTGAGTGGCGAGTGTTCATGCGTGAGATTCCCGGTCCCAGTCGAGGTTCGTGTTCCAGCTTCTGCCTTCAGCAAGGAATTGGACAAGCTGGAGACTCATCCTTTGGTTCGGAACGAGCCTCATTCGAGTGGTCCCTGGCGAATGAATGAGCAATCTGACTCTCTTCAACAATGGCCGTCTCCTGCTCAGGTTAGTCACCAATTGACACCGACATTTTATTTTTTCCATTGATCCTATATTAATGATGAGTTCTAGCAATTGTTGAGTTGTTAACTTTGCTAGAACAGGACATGATTTGCACTAAGTTATTCACATTGGCATTTGCGTATGCTGTAGCTGACTGAGTCCGAATCTTTTGTTTCCTCGGAAATCATGTCCTGTTTGAGCTTGAGAGTCCACGAAACTTGGCTAGAATTGCTCGCTAATGGCAAATTGAAGCTCCTTGTGACGACCTCTAACAGCTTGTAAGCTCTTAGAGAGTTACACAGGAAGAATCCAAAATGTCCATCTATGGAATTTTTGAAGAATTCCATAGTCAATGTCGAGTGATGATAGAATAAGATACAACTTGGAATGAAATTTGGACACAAAATTAAAGGACATTTGTCCAGTTTCCCTACTCTATTTCTCCTGTGTATTAAATGACTACTTACGGCTCACCCAATTGAAAGGTGCTGGAAGGATATGTCCTATTATTCAGATTCAGCTGATCACAGTCCTTATTTCTAAGTAAGTTTTCTTATTCTTTTCATTCTTCCTTGTGCAGATTGTGGTGGAATTGAGGAAGCTTATGGGCATAGCCGGACCCATGGCAGCTCTAAACGGAGTGGTCTACCTGCGCGCAATGGTGTCCGTCCTCTGTTTGGGCCGCCTGGGCGGACTCCAACTGGCTGGGGGTGCGCTGTCCATTGGCTTCACCAACATCACCGGCTACGCGGTGTTGAACGGGCTCGCCTCGGGCATGGATCCCATCTGTGGCCAGGCGTACGGTTACGGCAATTGGGCCAAGATTGGGCTCACCCTCCAGAGGACGATCCTCATCCTCCTCACCTCCTGCTTGCCCATCAGCCTTCTTTGGATGAACTTGGAGATGATTCTGCTTGGGTTGGGGCAGAATCCGGACATCACCATGGTCGCCAGCATTTACTGTTGGTACTCGCTTCCTGATCTGGTGGCCAATAGTTTCCTGCAACCGCTTCGAATTTATTTGAAATCCCAGGGGCTGGCTACGCCAATGCTGTGGTGCTCGGCGGCTGCCGTCGTACTACACGTGCCTTTGAATATTTTGTTGGTCTTTGTTTTGGAACTTGGGGTACCTGGAGTTGCCATGGCGGCTGTGTTGACCAATTTCAACATGGTGCTTTTCATTCTCGGGTACTTGTGGTACTCGGAGGCCTTGAAAGACACATGGGTTCCGTGGTCGTACCACTCTTTACAAGAGTGGTGGTCTTTGTTAGGCTTGGCACTTCCCAGCTGCTTGGGCATTTGTTTAGAATGGTGGTGGTACGAGATTATCACCATACTTGCTGGTTACTTACCGGACCCGCAGGTGGCGATCGCAACAACGGGAATCATAATTCAAACGACTTCGTTCATGTACACTTTCCCTCATGCACTAAGTGCGTCAGTTTCCACCCGCGTTGGCTACGAGCTTGGTGCTGGACGGCCCGAGGGTGCACGAATCGCAACGTTTGTGGCTCTTGGTTGTGCGTGGATTATTGCCATGGTGAGCCTAACATGGACCATTGTGATGCGGAACACATGGGGCCATGCCTTTACCAATGATGAGAGAGTCTTGGCCTTAACAGCAGCCGTTATGCCTTTAATGGGGATATGTGAACTGGGGAACTGCCCGCAAACAATTGGAGTTGGTGTGCTGAGAGGGAGTGCACGACCAGCTGTTGGGGCCACGATTAATTTGGGCTCTTTTTACTTGATTGGAACACCAGTGGCTGTGGCATTAGCCTTTTGGTACAAGCTTGGATTTGGGGGCCTGTGGTTTGGACTACTGGCCGCACAGATTGTTTGTGTGGGCTCAGTTTTGTTTGTTGTGCTTCGTACAGACTGGGTGAGTGAGGCACACAAGGCCAGGATTCTAGCCGGGTCCTTGGACTTTGTGAAGCCATCCAACAAAGTGGCTCTCGCTGTAAGCTTAGATTACAAGCTGGTGGAGTTTGGGGACAGAAATACTCAGGAGACTCATTTCAAGCACTTGGAAGATGAGCAGTCAAAGTTGGCTTTTGTAGACAAAGAAGCGCAAGGACATGGGAGTTGCAATCATTGTACAGATACTAATTAGATCTTTCAGATACATTTACGGAGACAAACTTTTTTTTGCCAATCACTGATTAATTTGTCATTCCAGGTCATGATAAATTTCAAGTGTTGGTTGACATGTAAAAAGTACTCCATAGCAGTGACTAGTCTTCAGAATTTGGGGCAGAGATCAATCCTTTGTGTGAACATCCAGCATCATGTATAACATAAACTTACTACTATTAATGAGGAGATGCTGTCATGAAGTGAAAGTGGCCTTCAAAGTTCAAACTAAACTACAGTAGAATGTTTTGCCCTTTGACTAAGAAAGGCTAAAGTCTTAAATATGTTACAGTGACAATTGTACGTGAGGCACTGTTAGTAGTACTACCTACCTGCAAGAGAATCTTTGTTCGCATGGGGCAGTCTATGACTCTATTTTCTCTAATTCTTCAATATTCATTTATGCTTTTGAAACAGATGAGAAACCATTTGTATTGGAGCAGAAGATATCTATACAAGTGTAGAATCTGTTTCAGGCATTTTGAATGCTTTGTGATCTCAAAAGAATTTTTTGTTTAGTTGTTGCAAGTAATTTGTTGCAAAAGTGAACCCGACAAATTCTTGCCTAAAACTATGAATAGCTTCTGAACATGAGAACTTTGAATCCATTTTGGCTACACCTCTATTCAAAACTATGAAAATTCAAAGTTTACACATTCAGTGTCCAATGAATGCAATCCTCAAGAAATTTTACAATTCATTCTCAACTGCCATTAAGACCCACCCAAAAACAATGATAATTTAATAATAGGAGACTAGTATCAATTGTATTTCTGGATTGCATCAAGAACTTTAGGATAAGTAAAACACTATCAAGATAATTTGGTGCCAACTTTGATATTGAGCTGGCATGGAAGTTGCCACAGAAATGGCCTCCGTTGTCAAAAAGGCATCAAAATATCCTTGCCCAACTTTTTCTGATATTTACTAATTTCCACAGTCCAAAAGATCTGTACAGGTGCTAATTTTTCCATTCCCTCTGATTCTGCGCCCTCTTTCAAATAATACTATAAATTGGTGAGCTTTTGATTCTCCCACCCCACCTGGCTTTCATTTGCATAGCGGTTGAGGACATGGTTTGTAGGTCGCAAGACCTAGATTGGGTATCTGAGATCCTCCATGAGGAAAAATTAATGCTCAAGTATTCAACACCTTTCCCTGGACTTTGGACAGCTTGTTTGAGCAATAGCAGAAGGTAACTTGGTCAAGCGTCACTCGTGTCATGTCATGTCCCATGCTTGACCTGTCCTCAGCCATGTGCAGAGATAACATTCTGCACATGTAGTTAGGTGGGTGGAGGCCCTAGCAAGTCGAACTTTTGACAGGATAAGCCTACGCCCACCATTTTTCTTCCAAATGGTTTTCGGGATCCGCAGGCTGGCCAAGAAGAAGATGCAGGTGTGTCAATTTGTGTGCAGCCAAGTAGAAAACCATTTTCTGTGGGGTTTTCGTCTTGTTGCAAATTCCAACCAAGCATCTGTTATTTGTCACATGCTTCAACCTCGAAGGATCTCTGGCAAATTAATCATTCTCGTCCTCAGATATATTATAAACTCAGTATGTCGTGGATAATGTACAAACTAGATTCTGCCTTTTTGCAATCATCTGAGCAGCAGCTGCTTGCATAAGGTATGCATACCCATTATAGACCTTCAACCCAAGTGCATTCCTATCTACGTTTTGTTCAACATCTCAGGATCTATAATGTTGGACAAACATAGATAGAGATGCAGTATGCAGTGGAAGCCACATTGGGTAACAAAGCATAGTTTACGTGCCTCCAATTTAAGTTGAGGATTGTGAGCGTTGCAAAATTAGTCACTAATTATTTCATAACATACTTAAATGATCAACAAATTAACCCCTAGAAGACTGTTGTCCCTTTGGGGGACAAATGGGATTTCAGGCAGGTATCTCCAGGCTGAATTTTTGTCTTGATTTTTTGAAACTTTTTTTGAAGATAGAAAAACTGATAAGCTTTGTGGGAATATAATTTTTTCACGATTGGTGCCTTGGAACAACAGTTATGACCAAATAAGCTCAAAATAGGGAACACAGGGCAACCTGGGCAATCAAAAAAAAATTGCAAAAATTTGAATTTTTTTTTTAAATATTATTTTTCTCATAGAATATATTTCTGTCTATTTGGAAAGCTTTGATTTATTTCCCTTGGACTTGTTATGAGAAAGTTATGGACATTCTTGTTTTGGGGGCAATTAGAGCATCTTCTTGAAAAAAATAACTTCTAGGATTCATTTCTAAATGCAATTTTTCAAAAAATTTCAATTTTTTTTTTCATGGTTTAGTTTACTTGCTAGAACAATCTCACCATTGGAATTAGTGCATTTTAATCTCATCTAAAATATATGAATATTTTAGATTTTCCTTCTATCTTGTACCTACTTCTACTTAACAATTTTCTTAAGAATGATAATTAAGTTTTTTTGAACTTTTTTGTTTTTTCCTAGACTTTCAATTCAATTCTCTACTATAAAGATTTAAAGCTCAAAATGATGTAGTGCAAAAAATTTAAGTTAAAAATGTTTGAAGTCAAAAAATCTAGTCCCACAATGTACTCAAAAACTTGTTTTTTTCACTTTAAATGCAGATATCTTGCAATTTGTGCGGTCAAAAATTCTAAAAACATTTCCACACATTTGAATACTAGTTAGTTGTAAGATCCTACGATTAGATGTGCAAAAAAAACATTTTTCAATTTTTTTACTCTTTGCTATAAACATGGCAGTTTTGAGTGTTTTTTGGCAGAAAAAAGGCCTTGGGCCTTAAGGGGTTAAGTAATGACTGAAACAATATCGCATCTATGTTAAGATAACTACACCTAGAAACCGCACAAATAAGCAATTCAGCATAGTTTCTATTATTATACTATAATGTTTTTGGTGGGATCGTGTTGGTAGTGAAAAAGAGATTCTAGATTCTTTTAGAATGCATTTTTTGGACACCGTATAAATAAACTATGAATTTTCAAGTTCTAAAAATAGACAATCCTAAAAGCAATCATAGACTCTCATGAACGGTGGGAGTACATTTTAGGCAAGAATCTATAGTGCGTGATTTTAGACATTGTGCGCTTTTGGGTGTAATTACTTTAGTGACAAATAATACATTTACAATCCTTACAAAGGTGGTTGATTGATCACGTACTGATCCTTGTGTGAATCATCCTAAAATGAGTATGATGCAACAAATTCAAATTTGGATTCTTTTAGTCCAAATAGGATTTGTCTAAGATCCCTTGGGTCATTATACACTACACTATCCACTGAAAAGATGCATCCCCTCTAATTGACAATTAATACTCCATCCCCCTCACTATAAAAAAACGAGAGCAATTGATCTTCAAAAAATAATTTTCCCTCCCCCCCTCCAACATTATTGATCTTGAAAAATAAGAAATACAGATACGGATAGTGTGGGATATGTATGGTACATCTATGGAATATGGAATACGAACAATACAAACAATACGGAATATGTATATGACATACAAAATACATATGCAGCTGAAATGGCATTAACCCATATTGTTTGTTCATCAAATTGATGTTGGAAAATACAAATAGGGGGGGTAGTAAAATATAAGAACATTCCTTGTATTTGATTAAAGTGATTAATCAGAATGAGTGAGTAACTATGCATTTTGAGAATTATTTCAAAATGCACCTATCCCTCACTATGCTTTCAAAAGACAAGAACACACAACAAATTTACCTAGCTCTACCATATCTCTGACTTCTCAGTTCAACCTCACTTTGAATACTGATCTATAATTTTGACACTACTTTGCACCCATAGTAAGGTAAACTACCCCATTACGGACAGAATGGGAGCAAGTCCATTGTGGACAAAATTGTAATGATGGTGAACATTCAAGTTCTAATATGTACACCACCATTAAAATTCAACCCACAATGGGTTAATGGATTGCTCCCATTTTGTCCGTAATGGAGTAGTTTAGCTTAGTGTGTGTTGAGTGGTGTGGTCTGTTGACCAAAATGATCGTCTACTCTATTTCAGGGAGTGATGGTGTTGCTTGTAAAAACAAATTTAGTATCCAGTAGTAAGGTAGAACTACCCAATTTTGTCAGTGATTCAAATCGTTTACAGCTTGGTTCCAATTCCGTTAGAAAAACATGCAAATCCGCTTCAGATTCTGACAACAGTAGTTTATTAATGCTATTAAAAGATAACGTGTCAATTAATGATTGGTGGATCTTCAAGTGCTATTAGATACATTGGAAAGCGGTATTGAGTTGTAAGAGGACGTTTATGAATCCAGTCTAGTAGCAGTTGTGCAATTTCACTTCAGAAATTCACAGAAATTACAATTTTTATCAAAAAATTATAATTCCACTTGGGTTTGACTCTTGAAACAAAAGCACACCTCTGAAAAATATGTGTCTTTCCTAGAGTTGGCCCCAATATAGTTAGATTGCGAATCAGGGTGGTAATGAGTAGTTCTACCTTAATAGGAAGGTGGGTAACAACTGAACACAAGTATTGCACAACTTAAATACAACAACTCAAATACATTCTAGCGTACCTTAATTTGAGTTGCAACTTGCCCACCTACTGATGAGGACATCAGATTCACTCAATTTTTGCAGCCCCTCCCAAGTTGCATATAAAATGATCATGTATCAAATTATTGAAGTAGTGTAACAAAGGACTCTCTCCATGCTCGGCCAATGACAAACGGACACCTATGAAGTGATTCACAACTCACAAGTGACACATCAAAGATTCAGGGACAGCCACAGAGAAGAAGAAGTAGAGTACCCAGCTACATGAATCTTATTACAAACTGCCTATTGCACTATAATTCAAAGAATTTTACATAATTCAGTTGATCATAAATTGTGTGCAATGAGGGACCAAGAGTTAGAGAGTTTGAGAAAAAAACAGGAGTTGGATGGAATTTTTTTTTTGACATTTAAACACCCTCTCTAAATTTTGTTCATAACTTTTTATTAGAGTTTATACACCTCAAAATTCTTTTTGGAGATGAAAACTAGACTGATTCTACAACTTTTTTTAGTTCAAAGATTTTTGAAAAAAAATATTCTACTATGTCTAAATGGGGTCTGAAATTTGACTTTGAACACAATTTCTGATTTTCACTTAACTATAAGCGGTTGTGCTCCTATTAATCCTAATTTATAAATCCCAAATGGATTGTTTTACCTACTACTAACCCATTTGTATAAATCGCTCTCCTTCTCCACTTTAATTGCCCTGAATTAAATGGCTTGTGATGTTAATTCAAAATTAATAGTATTTCTAATTTTTTTTTGGTAACTAGTTGCAAAAGCCACTTCATTTGTCTTCATTTGTTTCATTTGTCAATTAATCATTGTGTTATTTGATTTTTGTTGATTATTATACATATCTTTGTTACACCTTCATTTAAGAGTCCCGACATCCTTTGCAAAATTCACACAAGTTGATAATACACTACACCTAGATTTGTCAGGCTACCTATTTTCAATTAATAAATTGGTTTCATCACTTGGAGCAGCCCTCCTAAGGCTTGCGATTTTCTCTAATGGAAATTTTGGGCAAGTATTTGTGACTAGAGATTTGCATATTTGAAGCTGAAATTTTAATAGAAGTTGTGCGCGGGGAATATCTTTCATATGCACTAAATTTCATGACATTCAGAAATACAAGTCAAAAGTTATGGCCCAATATGTTACTTTTTCCCCAGATGGGCAGTCCGGGCAGATTTTTTTAAATCACTTTTTTGACCAATGAGTCAAAAGTTATGAGGAGTTTTAGTTTGCAGGTAATTATGGATTCTCTACTTTAAAATAAACTTTGAAGTCCTTTATCTTATTCAATTTCAATATAGGATGTAGATTGATTATTACAACATTTCAACCATTGGGACTGGCATTTTTCAATTCTTTAACCAAATTCTTAACAATTGGTTAAGGAATCATTCTCTACTTTTTTCTACTTACTATTTTTTTCCTATATGTTCTGCAATTCCAAATGATGTGAAATTTTTTAAGCACATAGCCAAATTGTCTAAAAAAAATAATACAAAGAAGCACCTCCATTTTGGACATTTTTTCATAGAAAAGTGAGCTTGTGAAGTGCAGCTGCCCTATTTTTCGTAGGACCAAAAAAATGATTTCAGTGAATTTGAATGCTTATATCTTGCAATCCACATAGTGAAAATTTCTGAAATTTTTACCACATGTTTTCAAGTCAGTATATTACAAGATTCTACGGTTACATGTGTCACAAAAAATAAATAAATTTGGTACTTATACTAAAAATGACAGTTTTAGAGCGTTTTCGGTGAAAACAATCATGAAACTTTAGGGGTTAATTCTTCCCCAAAAGCACCCTCCTGAGACAAAAAGCCGAATTGTATCATGTACCAATCAGGAGCGGGGATGTCTATCGTACTTGAGCGAGTACTCAGTACTCCGAATTCTTCACTATTCAGAATTCCCCTTTCATCATGATGTTGCTCCTATTGGGCTTTCTTATTTGGAGGCTACAAAGTTGCCTGTGTGAGAACACTAACTTTGAGATCCAAACCCAAGGAGGCTTTGCATCAACAGAAGCTAAGGTAAGGTAGTCACCCCCAAAGTGGCACCCGGCCTTAAAGTGCCATCTACAGGTTGTGTACATTTCCAAAATCAGTTGTGTACCTATTTGGATAGAGTGCTTTCAGAAACAAACTTTGACCCTTAATAACTTTTGCATACACTGTCCAAATGTCACGTTCTCTGGTGTGTTGGAACCTCCTTTCACTTGCCAACAAGATATATAAAAATTTGACCAGTCTAATAGTAGTAACTAGGCTCAGTAGCAAAAAGTGGCGGTTTTGGGTGTACCCACCTTACATGTGAGGATTCATGCACTCAACAAACACTTGTTGAGCATCCAAGTACCTTACTCAACAAGTGTGCCAATGCTACAAGGACAGAGCCAATTATAGTGCAGCTCCTTGTTCCTTATAAGTTTTATTCATGTTTTGTTTTATTTTATTTTTATTCTGTTGCGTGAAATGAGTGGAAGAATGCATAGCTAAAGAGAGAGCAATTTACGTCCAAAGCCCAAGCCAGGACTCCAGACCTGACAATTGGAAAATTTTGTTACCCCCCCGCCTACCAGAACCTTATGTAGCAGAAACATCATGATCCATCATGGACTGGCACTTGGCATCTTGTGGACTTGGTAACTTCTCCATTGCTGCAGGTGTACCAAGGGGCATGGGGGGTGTCATAGCATTCCATAACCCAGCCACAGAGAGGCCTTCTGTGTGGCCTTCCCTTAGGCAGTATCAAAAATCAAAATTTGTTTTTCGGAAACTAAAATTTGACAAGTGTTTGTGCTCTTTTTCCAAAAATTTCACTCATTTTATCATTTTCATAATTATGAAAAAAGATCCATCTACTTTAAGTGGTTTAAAAAAATTTCCACTTAACCATACATCAACTTGTTTGACCCCTAGAGTCCTCCAAGGTATTTTTCCCGTCAAAAAATCACTCAAGACTGTCATTTTTAATGCAAACAACAAAAAATTTAAGCGTTTGTTTCTTTTGCATATTCAACATAGGATCTTGCACTAATCTACCATTAGAATGTCACTATGTGGAAGAAATTTCAGAAGCTCTAACCTTATCAATTACAAGATATAAGCATCTTAACCCCTAAAAGATCGTTGTCCCTTTGGGGACAAATGGGATTTCAAATAGGTACCTACATGTTGAATTTTTGTTGTGATTTTTTGAAACTTTTTTTGAAGATACAAAAACTGATAAGCTTTGTGAAAATTTAATTCTTTTCACAATCGGTGCCTGAGAACAACAATTATGACCAAATAAGCTCAAAACAAGGGCCCGGGGGGTGGGGTGGGGTGGGGTGAGGGGCAGCCTGGGCAGCCAAAAAAAAATCAAAAATTTGAATTTAAATTTGAATTTTTTTTCTCATAGAATATATATTTTTCTATTTGGAAAGCTTTTATTCATATCATTTGGATTTGTTATGAGAAAGTTATGGACATTCTTGTTTTTTGGGTAGTTAGAGCATCTTCTTGAAAAAAATGACTTCTAGGATTCATTTCTGAGTGCAATTTTTCAAATTTTTCAGGGTTTTTTTTTGCATGGTTTAGTTTACTTGCTAGAACAATCTCACCACTAGGATTAGTGCATTTTAATTCTATCTAAATTATATGAATATTTTAGATTTTCCTTCTATCTTGTACCTACTTCTACTTAACAATTTTTTTAAGAATGATGATTAAGTTTTTCTGAATTTTTTTTTACCCTAGACTTTCAACTCAATTCTCTACTATAAAGATTTAAAGCTCAAAATGCTGTAGTGCAAAAAAGTTTTAATTAAAAATGTTTGAAGTCAAAAAATTTAGTCCCGCAATGTGCTGAAAAACTTGTTTCTTTCACTTTAAATGCAGATATTTTGCAATCTATGCAGTCAAAAATTCTAAAAAAATTCCACACATTCTTATATTGGTTAGGTGTAAGATCCTATGTTTGGATGTGCAAAAAAAACATTTTTCAATTTTTTTTACTCTTTGCTATAGAAATGGCAGTTTTGAGTGTTTTTTGGTAGAAAAAAGGCCTTGGGCCTTTAGGGGTTAAGAAGTTCTTTTTTGCTCATAGTTTTGCTCTTGGTTTGACTAGATTATAAGGGTTTGAATCTTCTAACTTAAAAACTTTGTACTATATATTGTGAATTAAAAAGAAAATTATGTTGACAAATTGAGTTGAGAGTTTGGGAAAAAAATTAAAATCACACTCATATGATTTAAGAAAAATGTTATAATGAAGTAGGTACTCAATAGAGGAAGAACTTAATTGTTGTTAGCTCTTAGACGGAAGTGAAACACACTAATACCAATGGTGAGATAGTTCTAGGAAGCAAACTAAACCATGCGCAACTTCTTTGCTTAGTATAAAACTTGGTAACATTGAGTTCATAAACAAATCCAATATATATTATTTTCTCAAGAATATGCTAAGATTGCTCATAGAAAATGAAACTTCATAATTAACTTTCACATTACTTATTCAAATGGAATGAACTCAAATCTTTCTACATAGACAAAAATATGATCAATAAGAAGTATTTTAAAAATGATTATTTCCAAGTTTTTGTGGATTTTTTGTTATTGCCTGCCCTTGCTTGTTTTGGGCTTATTGTGGCACAATTTTTGCTCCCAAGGACTAATTGAAACAAAAATCATATTCTTTTAAAGCTAATCAATTTTTCTTGGAAAAAAATCAAAAAATCTTGCCAAAAGTTTTGATTATAGGTACTTGTCTTAACCTTCAAAGTTCCTTGAGGGGGCTTTTAGGACTTTAGGGTTACTCTGTAAGGGCAGTGCAACCCCAAAGTAGATGATGGATGACTTTTGGAGATCGCTGTAGAAATGAAAGATGCATCTATTGGTCTTTAATCCATAAAGGACTGCACTCCATTTTTTTTAGCAACATTGTAATTTTGAACAATTCACTAGGAATGGAATTTTCATTTTTTCTTGCTCAAATTTTCACACAACATGTGCTCAAGGAGTGAAGATGCTAATATGTGAGCTTGTGAGACTCCATTTTTTTTTTCAATTTAAAGGTTGTAATTTTGTTGGAGACCTATGACCGTGGAATCAAATATAACAATCTATAGGCTGAATAAACAACAAATGAATATGCCGCTATGCTTTTTTGTACCAAAAAATTGAACAAATAGATTTTCAAAAATTGAGATATAGTCAAAATAGATAGTATTTGTAAGCAAACACACGATGATAATACATGTAGTGATTTAGGGTGTCTGACTATGAAGCACATAAATGAAAAATTGCAATACATCATAATACGATCATAGGGGTGGTCACGTTTATAAAGTCTAAAATAGAAGGAGCAACAAACGTGGTCTATAGAGGCTAAATATAAATCTGGTGACAACAAAAGTTGTAAACATTACAAGCACTAAATCATGAACAATTCTTTTGAATGATTAATTGATAAATGTAGTCTTCATGACAAACCTTTATGTAAATTTAAAGGATGAAAATAGTCCACTTATTTTATTTTATTTTTATAATTTTGCTTTAAAATAAATAAATAAATATCTTGGACATGGTATATTTAAAATAAACATAATAGTCATATATTATACACCAAATAAATGTATTAATCCCAAGTGAGCTAAAATTAATGACCATTTTTTAAATCAATGTTCCTTTTTTTGAACTATCATTTTCAAATTTTATTTTGTCACAAATAAAAAATATTTCTAAAAAGTAAAGTAAATAATGAATCCAATGGTAGTAGTTTCATTGAATTCCAAGTGAAACTCTACTTTGGGAAATTTTATAAAGTTTAGTGTTGGAGTGTGATTCAAGACTCATAATTTAGTGTTCAATTTGGGCATAACTTTGAGTTTTAGGCCATTGAATATAATTGTTGCCACATCATACATAGGCAAATTTAATTTGAGAAGCAAGACAATAGAAATCAAATACCCAATCATGAAAACAAATTTAGATATTGCTGACTCAGATGCACTGGGTTCAAAATAAGAACATACTCTAGGACCATAAGATCTACAAGGTGATAGAGAACATGAAGATGAATCAAATGAAGCATTAGCTTAAGCTAATGCTAAATCTTCAACATAAACAGGAAGGCCACGAGGACTAAGAGAAGGACTTCTAAAAAATCTAAGGTGCCGATAAAAAAATAAGGTTCACCTTGGCGATGGAGTCATCCAACTACAAACAATAAACTATATATTAGAGTATGTAGTAGCTAGTAAATTAAAATACAAAGTATTGAATTTATAACTAAAGTTGTTGAAAAGGAAAAATAAAATAGAACTTACTCACATAAGTCAAGGATGTCTTCAATTGGAGAGTCATCATCAATCTCCATACCATTGCATGAGGTAGTAGAATCAAGAATCTTGAAGACTCTTATACGTGTTTGAAGAGGCTTTAGTACCTCATCAAAAAATTTGGCATCACTTTCGAATGCTAGAATATAGTAATTAGAGGAATGAGCCGCTCTAATGGAAGAATCTACATGAAACATAGTACAAAATTATGGAAACATCAAAATTAAAGTGTAGACAAAACAATCAAATAAAAAATAGAAAAAAACATAATTCAAATTGTACATAACAATACATGTAGAGGCAATCATGTCTACTACAATGCCACCTATAGGACTCAAGCCATGAACAAAAAGCTTCATTAGAACCTCTAACTTCTCCTTAGTCCCCCTCCATGGCTTGCTATCTCCCTTTCTATATAATTGAGTAGTTGTAGTAATGGAGTTGAAGAGAATGTTGTATATGGCTAAATCAACCTTGAAAATAGAAAGATCAATAGTAATCATAAGCTCCTAAGGTTGCCTTGCAATAAAGGAGGCAAATGATTGAACCAACAACAAAGCCTTAAACTTCAAAGTCTGGAAATCAAAATTAAATTCAAAATTAAGAAAGTACAGATAAATCAAAAGAAATGCAATAAAATTTGAATCAATGCCAAAAATGAAAACTTGAAATTGCTACTTACATTTTCAGATGGATTCATAGGATTTGCAAAATGTAAGCAATTAACGATGGTCCACTCACCCTTGATCTTCAACTTGTAGTTCTTGAAGAATCCTGCCATTTCTCTCTTCACCGTAGAACTGTCAAGATAAAATAGAAGGAATGCTCCATCATCATGAAGATAGGTAAGAGAGAATGCCATCATTATGGTCAAAAAACTTGGAATGTTGGCATTTCAATGCGGAATTTGAGATGGTGGATTAAGATCCTTGGAATTAGAAGACCTTCTGGATATTCTGCAATGATAAAGTCTACTACAAGTCTTTTTTGCAGTTTGCCATCAAAAAAGAATTCTCTGCCTTCACCAACCTACAAAGAGAAATTTCAAAAAATTCATGTTAATTTATGATTGAATATATCAAAGCTACAAAATATTATGATTTAGAAGAGATGGATTTTATAGAACATGTAAGATTTGATAATAATAAAACATGAAAGAAAAAAGAAAACCAATAACAAGAATGAACTTACCTTGGATAGAACAGTCACAATGTCATCATATGGTGCGCCAAATGTACCATTCTTTTTCTTCTCCTTGATAATTCTAACAAATGAATCATTCAAGATTAAATCCAAAGATGTATGATTTGTAGACAAAGGAGCCAAAGTACTCATCAAACCTTTAAGCTTGGAATGTAGCTCAAAGATAGGAGGGAAGGTTGGTACCAAAACCACGGGAGTAGAGACAATCTTTTGCCACTTTGAAGGAGGGAGGATTGCCTCAACGTTTGAAGAAGAAGGCCTAATAACAACAAGGTTTTTGAGTTTGTATTGAACTAGAACATCCTCATCAATATCATCAAGTTCAACCACTAACTTCTTTGTCTTTGCCTTCTTTGCCTTCTTGGTTGCATCTTTATCCATTGTTTTAGGAGCATCTATAGTTGTACTTTTGAGAGCGGATTTAATGGAATGTCGAAGTACAATGTCAAAAGTAGGAGGTCTTTTAAAGGGACAATCCAAATACCATCTACACTTTTCCCAATGTATGGAATCCCAATATTTCATGATCCCCTCAGTGAAAATGCACTCTTTACTTTTTTTGTCCAAATAATTTGCAAAAAAAGTTGGAGATTTGGAAATGGCTTTGACAGAAAAAAGGACATATTTGAAGTACCTATACAACACCTTTTGCATAGCTGTTTTCAAGTTGAGTTGCTTGTCAATCTTGTAGTTCTTGTGGATCCCCTTATCCACAACAAATTCACAAAAAAACACGGTATCCCACAACAATATGCGCATTGTCTTTACATAATCAAAAATAGTAGGCAAAAGATCCATACCATCTAGGAGATAGTTAATAGACACATCGAGATCAGGTGATCAGCCACTGTAGCATCAAAAAACTTTTTTGTCTCAATAGCCAACTACCACATACAAAATTTAAATTAGAAGAATGTTGTAATTGAATGAAGAGGTTCAAAAAACAATACTAAAAGAACAAGAAATAAAGACAAGCATTACATGTTATTCAGCCCTTGTGGAGGGCTGCGAGTTCCCTAGGGTTCCCAGACTCTGAAACTGTCTGGAACTGCACTGCAGCACCTGTGTGACATGGCCAAGCGACTGCCACGTCATACAAAAAAATTATTTTTTTTCCAAAAGAGAAAAAAAAATTATTCATCTTGTTTTTTCATTTTTCCATTTTAAGATTTTTTTTTTTCAAGTTTTTTTTTCTGATAGCAGTCATTCTTTTGCTGTCGGGGGAACAACGCCAGGAACAGGCCTGAAACGGCCCTCCAGACCCCCCAAAAATCATCTAATGTACTCACTTGAGCCCACCATGTAGCTTTATGAAGCCACTCAAGAAAGTCAATACTGTTGAATTTTGATTTTGAGAATTTGAGAGCCTCACAAAGAGCAAGAGACTTGTTCCATCTCTTTAGCCACTTAATTTTCATAGAAGTGTCCATTTCTAGAGTTGCCAACATCCAAAGTTTTTCTTAAGTCATCTCCGGACTTTCATTATGAGTTTATAGCTTGGGGGGTGCACTTAGCTCTACTACAACAAACCACATGCAAACAAGTGATTCTAATAAACTATAATTTCAACCTAAAATTTTGAGTATTGTTTAATAATGACTATAGATTTCTATTGCCAAAATTTCCAACTGAAATAAAATATGAAATGATTTCTAGAAGAGGTTGAAAATGAACTAAAATGATATTATTTTGCAACTCAAATAATTATAGAGAACACATTTAGATGACTATTGAATCAATATTCAACTCAAATAATTGTAGAGAACACATTTAGATGACCATTGAATCAATATTCAACTCAAAATGACCTTTCAATAGAGAATTATTTTTAGAAATTTTTTGTTCATTTTTTAGACAATTTTTTCTTATATAATATAGGGGTGTGAAAGTTATTTTTTAATTCTATAGTGTATCTTTTTACTTCAAAAATTTGTAACTAATTATTATTAACAAATAAAAATATCAATAATTCAAAACATAAACTTTTAAAGTAAAAAAATCTATCCATATATATATGTTTAATTTATTTATTTTTTATATTTAAATTCAAAATTCAAAAAATATATAGGGGGTCCAAAGTTTTGTTTGCATGTGGTTTCTAATGGATACTCTAAGTGACACTTCACTTGCTCCAAGAATGCTATCGTGTATTTAGAATCTACAATGGAGAGTTGCTTCTTCAATTCTAAATGAGAAGCTACCTTCACCTTGTCAATAGCTTTGGAAACCCTTTCATGAACTGTTGTTGGAGTCCCTATTGTTGGAGTCTAATTTGTTGGATTAGGATATTTCTCATAAAATTTTCTTTGAGCAATAGTAGCAATGTCCTCCAATTCTTGTTGTATGAAATAGATGATGTATAAGAAAAAGAAAAATTGCACATGATGACAAATGTTATGCATGCTAGAGCAACCTAATATTAATTCAAATGGATAAAGGAAAGATCTAAAGAATGGATTCAAATACGAAATGATAAATAAAACTTTTATTAGAAATAAATCTGATATAAGATTCTATTTAGAGCCTCAATAGTAAGAATGAACCAAATTCTTTGTTTTGACTTCTACTTGGCTTCAGCTTCAATAAGATCCTCTTTGAAGACAAGCTTTTCAAAATATGAGAGTGGTTGCCCAACAATATTTTTAATGTGATAAAGCTTGTGAACAAAATTGATAGAAACATGGGATTTTTGTTTTTTCCTGACAAAACAAAATGTACTGCGTTAAAATGTGTGAAATAAACATCAAACCAAAAAAAAGATAGAATAGTAAGAATTGCAATGGTCCAAACCAAACAAACTTAAAAGACTAAGAAGTGAAATCAAATCAAAATTGATAAAGAAATAGAAGAGATTACTAATTGAATTCATGTAATGTTTCTAATATAGTTGTAGTGTTCCCCTTGACCTCCAAAACAGTATTCTCAACAGCATAGTGCCATGTGAAGTTGTCAGCATGATCACGGTTGATAATAGGCAACTATGCTTGCAAACGGTGGTTACCATCTCACACCATAAACATCTTGCCAGAAAAAACTTTGAGGTCTTCATCATTTTTAAATTCTTTCTCAAACGTAGCATTTGCCCGCACTTAATTGTCACTCCACAATTTTACAATATCATCCGTGACATCAGTTGTCTTTCCTTCATTGTCTCTCCAAAGTCACATACAAAAGTCCATTTCCCTCCATGTAATCACAAGTAAAAAAGTTTGCAACTAGATTCATGACATCATTCTTCAAAAAAGGTCTCACAACCGGCAAAGAAATCATACAACATAAAGGAATATCGATTTTTTTATTTAGTCCGTCATTGATACTTCAACCACTCAAGACAAGAAGAAGTGTTCACAGTCTCTTTCTTCAAGAGGCTATGCAATTCTATCTCCAACTAATCTTCATAAAGAGGTTGAACTAAAGCACCTAACCCCCGTGCTTGTGGATCTCTTTCAGAGTTTCAGTCAACATCTCTAAAATAATATGTAAATCAAGATTAAAAAAAGTTCTAGTTTATATATATGTATTGTACAATATGTAAATCAATACCCCAACCATTAACATTTGGGATGTAGGAAGGCTCCAAAAATTCCAACATTTGATCAATTTAAAGCATAATATGAAAACAAATCTAAGTCCCCCAAAGCATGGTCGTTAATGGCCAGGGTGTAGGAAGGCTCCAAAATTTCAGCACTTGACCAATATGTAGCATCTAGTGAAACAAATCTAGTGAAATAAAATCTAGTGAAACAAAAGTGTGCTGTTAACAGCTAGGGGTCTAAGATGTTACTAAAAATTTCAACGTTTGACAAATTTCAGTCATGTATTGAAGCAAATGTTAGTTGCCAAAAGCATGGTCACTAACAGCTGAGGGTCTAAGATGATACTAAAAATTTCAGCATTTGAGAATTTCAAGCATATTGTGGAAACAAATCTGAGTCTCTTAAAGCATGGCCGTTAACGGTTGGGATGTAGAAAGGCACGTACAAAGATTCAGTAGTCAACCAATTTTAGACATAATGTAGGAGCAAATTTGAGTCCCGAAAAGTGTAGCCATTAACAGCTAGAGGTCTAAGAAAACAAAATAAGTTGTACAGTTTGTCCAAATCGTAGCATCCTAAACCCTAAACTGGAATTCAGAAAAGCGTAGTTATTAACGGCCGTCCATTGTGAAGGCAAAAAAAACTAGAGCATTTTACCAAATTATAGCCTAAGTTGAAAGCAAACTAGAATCCTGAAAAGTGTAGCCATTAATGGTTGGGATCTATAAAGGCAACCCCAAATCAAGCCATGCACTTGAATTTGCTTCATTCTGCACATTTGTTGTCCCGTCGTTTGTTTTGTTTAGGATTTTTCCATGCCCTCTTGCCGCTCAAACTCCAATGCAGCCTCCCCCTCTTCCATGGTAGTAGCCTCTCCTTCCTCCATTGATCCTTCTTCTTCTTCCTTGTCTGTATGTTGCCTTGGCACCTTTGAAGACAACACAAGGTTTAGGTTAAAACTAGTCTCCAAAAAGAAAAATAAATTATTGGTAGATATACCTCAAGGGAATCTTCTGAATAACTTCTTCAATTTTTAAGATTTTGAGCCAATAAGATTTATACTCATCTATTCTACGGTTCAAATTCACTCCAATTTTTTTCAAATTTTTTGGACACTTCAACAATTTTATACAAATCAACAAAAACTAATGAAAATAAAAGTGCTAGATTTCGACTAAAATTCTTCGAAATCTAAAGATTTCAAGCCAGATTCCAAAATGCTGAATTAGTTTTTAGGCCGTAAAAGACTCAATATGTATCTGTTTTTTACATGCTATACACCATTGGAATGAAGCTTTTGACGTGCACGAAATGATGCAAAGTTGCAAAATCTACATCTAAGAAAAAAATTCACATGTATACATTCAAAGGTAATATCATTTGGGATAATTATTTCTTTACCATTTTGTTTAAACTTCCAAGCTTTGCCTCCAACTCTAATGCGAGCTCTAATGCTAGTAGTGCTTGTTGTTGGTGCTCTTCTTCTTCCTCCTCCACCTTGTTAATGTATTGATCCCAATCACTACAACTAGAGTTGGTTGAGCTTTGCATGAAATGGATTCAACCTCCATAATATCCTCCCTACTTGCTTCACATGAAACAATACGTCCTTATGTTAAATTCCTTGTTGTGCTTGACAAATCAATTGCAGTAATTCAAGGCAATCATCTAATTATTCTAATCCTTAACAATTGCTTTCTACTTGAATAATGAAAGCTACTTTTCTTCTTCCTATTTCTCCTAATCTCAATTGGAGTGTCCAAGGCTAACAATGGAAGAAACAAATATTCTTGCATTTGAAATAATCAACTAGCAATGCATTACAATATCAACGTCCTCCATACGGGGAATGCTGTCGCATGAGCTTAGAGCCTAGAGCCTAGAGCGTAGAGTGTGGATTACAAATGAATTTTGAAGAAGATTTGAAGTTTATAAAAAAGAAAACCTATTACCGTGTGCAATTGAAGACCTAAGACCGTGTAGTAAATTAAAGGTGATTGGGGTAAGGTTAATATAAACAAATTCAGTTGAACTAAATTTCATTGATACAAATTGGACATATAATTATTTTGTCAGTATTTTGGGTTTCAACATGTAGTAGACTTAATAATATCAAACAATTTTTATAGCAACCTATTTATGCATTAAACAGAGAAATGAATAAAGATTTGCAATGATGAAATTTCAACTTGGTAATCATTTTTAGAAATGATTAAAAATCAATTAACAAGTTAATTACACTACATTTGGATTACATAAATCCTCTTGGAGATCAAGAGTTCATGGAAATAAATAGATAATACTTTTATTGGATTTATTTTACTATGCTAATAGTAAAAAAGAAAGTTTCACCATGTGAACATCAAGTATGTTGTAGAAAATGTAGTAATGGTATAATTTTAAAATGACTTTCAAAAAATAATAACTTCAAATTATTCCCACAGTTTGGCTAGATTTCCCAGACCATTCCATTCAATATGAGAGTGCCATTTAAAATTTAAAATTCCAATAAAGAACAACATTTTTGGACTTCAACAATGCAAAACTAATTCAATACAGTATTTATAAATTTCTATTACCCAAAAATTTAATTGAGCTTGTGTGATTGAACTTGATAAAGAGAAATGAAAACATAAAAAACGGTGGCCCTTTTAGTCTCACTGATCAAATGAAAGTTTGAAAATGAGTACATGGAAACATTTGGAGTAGTTGCAATGTCTGAACTACTCACAAGTCACAATCATCATCACTATCACAATCTGCTGCATCATCTACAAACTGTAGAATTCTTCGATCTCCACAAAAATTACGATACTTAGGTGACCTAGGAGGTGCCTTCACAAAATCCTCTACTAGATTACGAGCATAAACTGGTAATACAAAAGGTTTAGGGGGGCTAGTCATTATCTCCTTCCATAGAAGTTGAAGAATAGAGGTCCTTGTGGGAGATGGAGTCATCCTTGAGCTGCATCGTAACAAAATGTAAAGAGTATTAGTAAATTGAAATATTACAAAATTAACAAGCGTTTGTGATGAAATCAAATAGAAGAATTGCATATTCAAATACTGCAAAGACTTACGTACAGAATAAATTAGTAGCTTCAATTTCTGGTACTTCGCAATCGGATTCATCATCTTCATCTGAGGTACTGAGTTCTTCCTCTACTCGCTGCTTCTTGGAAGTCGAATTGAATTTCTCAATGATAAGTGGTTGTAAGAGAGCATTGAAAATCAATGCATCTTCTTCAAAGGCCACTATGTGCCGGCCAGACCTCCGACAAGCATGGATACTAGAACCTGTAACAAAAGACATTTAGGAATAAATAAAAATAAGAAAATGAAAGACCTCAACATATATGAATTAAATATGAATGCTGAATGTAATAATTTACAAACCTGTAGCGGCTGAACAATCAAACACCGTATCTCCAGGTAGTGAAAAAGATTCTATAAGAATCTGTAGAAATCCAGGGTCTTTTTCTCGAGGTCCACACCAAGGAATATTGCCATTCAAAAGTTGTGAATCTTTAGTTACTCCGTTGTGAAGCACATCATCCAAATCAACATGAATTCCAGCGGTATCTAAACCAGGTACCAATTGCACCTTGAAACGAGAAGGTGGAACGTTGGGAAAGTTCCTTACAAGTAGTTGAATGCCAAAACATAGTGTCTGCATAGAATGAACCCACCCACTTCCAGAAATTAGCAATATCCAAAAATAAATTGAATTAAAATAACAGAAGAGCTCAAAATAAAACTACTATAAAAAAACAAAGTAGAGTACCATCTGTGATGAGTCACGAGCTCTGGTTAAATGAAGACCGTTGATTCCAATCCATTTCCGATAAACTTTGAAGTGAAATGCTCCACAGAAACTCTTCAATTGTATTTTCACTTGGACCGCTTCGGAATGAAAAATAAGTAAGGCTCCTTCATCAGGCAAGTGACTATTGGCAAAATCGAAGGCGGATTTCAGAAAGTCCACAGGAATCGTGTTCCAAGGTGGAATAGCAAGAGGTGGAGAAGACACTCCTGGAACGGACAATCCCTCGGGAATGTCTATGATCATGAGGTCAATAGCTCGAGATTGGAAAATAACGCCTTTGAATGTCCTTTCCTTATCTGCCTTGTGCTGAAAAAATGACATCATTAGAAAAAAATGAAAAACAGAAAATTGAAAGTTAAAAAAAAGATACAACACATTCAAATCAATGATTACAAATGCAAGAAAAAAACTGAATATTACCTTCTCTAGGAAGGCCTGAAGCTCTGTCCAACCTGAAGGAAAAGACCCATGTTTTATACGGTGGCTTAATAGAGAGTGGAGGGAGCCATTGAAGATGAAGGCATCCGTTCTATCAGGGTCTAAATTATCTGCTACTAGATTGGGCATATGGCCTAGGGAAAGTCTAGAAACAGTAAGGTCAATATTGGAGGAGTCTCGCTTTCGAAGAACTCGTGATGGCGAAGCAGAAGAGGTTTGAGTGCACTCAACGCCCGATGTACCAATAACTTGTAAGTTCTTCGGTGCTTTACCAGTAGCCTTAATTGTTGCTACAACCTCTGCAGCCATGGCCTTCACATTAGCCAATAAGCCCGCTCTTGAAGCTTTCACTGCCTTTTTCTGCTCATTGATTACCTTCCGAGCTTCAGCCCTTTCAACAGCTTGTTTAATTTGTTTCACAGCCTTTGCTTTGTCTTTGTCGTTCATGTGTGTAAGATCAATGGCACTACCATGCTCGACAGTAGTTTGATCAATACTTGGAGTTGGCTGATCAGAACCACCCAATCCTTTTTCTGCTCGGTCAATGGCATTTTTCATTGCTTCTTCTTCAGTCGGGCAAAATCCACCACCACACTCCATATACCAACCACCAGATTTTAAATGCAATACACCCCAAGATCGAATCAAACCCGTAGAATACATACATTGATCGATGCACATTTTATCAACCCATGATGTAATGAACCCAAGAAGTTCAACCCGCTGTACAGCACCTTTGGGCAACAATTCGAACATGATATACCTGTAAATGTTCAATATATGAAATGAGCAAAAATAGATGAAGAAAAATTGAAAATTTCAAGTTTTATCATCTTAAGAAATGTGTAATGAGTAGATATACCTGTAAAGCACTTGTTTCACAATTTGTGAAGTATAGGTGTAAGAATTGAATGCCTTAGTCCTCGAATATGCATCTTTGCCACGAAACAAAGACAAGAACCCGGGCACCAAAACGCGAATTCGCCAGTACTCTACAAATTCGGCAGGAGACAATGGAATATTACTAGAATTCACTTCCACTGTAAGGCCTTCCTCTTTTTGCATCCTCTCGTATTCCAAGATGAATTCTTCTTCCAGCTGCACTCATAGTAAAAATATGTTATAAAAGAAAACAAGGTACAAAATGTAGTCAAAGTCAGTATTATATATCCTTTTAGGGAATTGAAAAAAAAAGATTAAAAAAATATAGTTACGAAGGACACTTACAGATGCCCAAAAGCAGGCCTTATTCAACCAAGATTCAAAATCCTTATCTGAGAAAGGTTTGCTTCGGAAATGAGCAGCTTGTCTTGTAAGTGCTCCGGAGTTCCACCAACGTAAACATTTGACTTTGAATGAAGCTGGACCAACGGATGTTGCAAGAAGTTGGAGTTTGTCCAATGTCATTTCAGGTTTTGATTCTTGCTCCAATGCGAAGTGACCTTCACAAAGGAATACAAAATTAATACAAAATAAAATTAAACATCCATATCAGTTTATATCTAGGTTACCAAATATTTTGAGCAAAACAGCAATGGGTTTGAAAGAAATAAATATACCTCGGCCAAGAAATCTTCACCAAGGGCAGGATGTGAGACTGCTAGCAATTTTGAAAACTGCCCTTTATAGCTATTAGTCTTCAATTTAGTGGCAGCTAGCATAGCTGTTGTGATTTCCTGGTCAGTTTTTTGTAATGTTGGTTCTTCCTTTGACATTTTTCTTGCAGCTTCATCGGCGGCATCAACAATTTCTTGCTGCACATTAAGCATTTATAAATATTAGAAAGAAAACTCTACACTGCAATAAGAAGTAAATTAATTTTATACCGTCCCTTTAGAAAATAGTAAAATATGATACAAGACTCACCCGCCAAATCAATGAAATGAACACTTCTGTAGTCAAAGGGTACCAAGTTTTCCCCCTTGCTGGACTCTTTTGGCATTTTTTGAACTCCCACTCGGGAAGTATATCTTTGAATGCCTCCAAAGACTGGGTTCCAGTAGCACGAATCCTATGCAATGTGTGAACAAGATTTGTCTTCACATGACTATTTTCTGTGGATCTAGATTACAATTTGAAACATTAGGTGAAAATATCGTTAGTGTAACATTTGTATAAATACCACGGATTTGGATTACAACTTAGAACATTAGCAAGAAAATATGACAATGAGATTGACAAACTAGTTCAAAAACAAAAACTTACTTGTTTATGTCGTGCATTGCGTGTAATAGGAGCGCCGTTTTGCCAGATGGATCCAAAACAATACTATCAACAGAGTAATGCCAGACTGGATCTTCTCTATGCAATCTTTCAATAAATGCAGTCCAAGCCTGAAATCTATGATTTCCATCACAGATAAAGAACATCCTTCCAACTAAGTGACGAAGGTGCTCGTTTTGTTGGAGCTTTGCATCAAAGCGATCACTCTCTAATTTCCAGAGTGGACTCATTTGATCTTTCTCCTCAGTTGATATAGTGTGTATCTGCCCTTTCTCGTCACAAACAAAAACATAAAAAGCACTTGAACCAGGTCTGTAACCGTGAGTGAACGCTACCTCTAGTCTCTTGATGTCGGAGTCTAGTGATGGGCGAACAATAGGCATTGGAATCATACGGCAAAGCGGTATGAAGAATCGTGATTCTTCCTTTGATGAGATTCTCATGTCTAGAATACAATCGATGGAGTTCACCTTCTGCGTGAAACGAAACTCATCTTCACCACCCTTACAATTATCAGCCATATCGGAATCAGAATCAACCTCTTGCATATCTTCTGGAGCTTCAGAAATGGCATCTTCCATTACTGAAGGACCCTGTAACAAAAGCAAATAGAAAATATTAGAAATGAAAAAATCAAACAAATATAAGATAATCATTTCTCTGTATACATCATATAATATCATTTCTCTGTACACACAAAAAGATGTGTTTGTAGACCTGGTTGTTGGAAGGGTCATCAATTGCCGTCTTTGCTTGAGAACGCAATACTCTAGCGGTCCCTTCCATGGCTCTTGGATGTACCTGATTCTGAAAATCCTGGAACCAAATTCGCAAATTTCATTGGGTGAATAAACTAGCAAAATCAATCATAATGTCGTCATTTATATAATTTGATGGTTTCACCTGATTCTAGATTTCAAAGGTTCATAATCTCTATCAAGATCAAGAACTAGGAGACTTCATTCAAATTAGGGCTACCCAATTAAACTAAGATATAGACTTCCATCAAAGCGTAAATTGGACAAGCTCTCATTGAATCGACTAGAAACACTAAATTAAAAGCACTTAAAATTCCACCAAATCTTTCCTATCCAACAACCCTATAAAGTAAATCACCCTTAAACCATAACATTGTAAGCTACCAACATCATAAATTGAAATACCAAAAAAAATTTGAATGATTGAAACTTCATTAAAATACCAATATAATTGAAAGATATTGATGCTTCACTGATTGAGATGAGGCTACAAATCTAAATCAAAAACATCAACCAAAGATATAAAACTTTTGAGGCATCACATGGCAAAATTCCACATCATCCAATAAACTGGACAAACCGCAGACAGAAATAATAAAAAACCCTTAAAACCAAACAAAACCAGCTGCAACATAAGAAGATTCTTTACAACGTCGGTGCCGACGAGATCATATAGTCCAGGACATTACAGCTGGTATTTGACAAGAAAGTCTCCCATTCTGTATTTATTTATTTGATTGACGCCGTCATCTGTTAGACTGCATAATATAGTGAAGTTTGGAATTCAATACTTGGACCAGCAGAAGCCTTTAGGATCACTACACCAATCAGGATTTGAAGCCACACCAAATCAATATCCACACTTTAGAAGTCAAGACTAAAATTCAAGTACTTAAATTTGAATGAATGTTTGTGAAATGTTAATCTAAATCTTAATCTGAAATGTAAATCCTAAAACTAAACCCTAAGCGTATCAAAGTCCTCATCGTTAAAGGAACAACTTTCCAGACTAAGATTATGAACTATCGGAGGTGCCGACAAGATCTGCAGTTCTGTAGGTCACAACTGGCCTGCAACATCGGCAAGTAATTTTTTTATCTGGCTCTGTATCCGGAGCTCCCAATCGATCCCCAAAAATGAAAGTTAAAAAAATCACCACATTCGAGCAGCGCAATCGGTCTCGGATAAATAAAAAACGTGACGTAGTCCTTGCCAATAGAAAAACAGTTGTACAGCTGAGATTCCAAACTACCATCGGTGCCGACGAGATCTAGATTTCTTCAAGTTGCAGCTGGCTTGCAACATCGTTTGGGAATTTCTTCCACTGACTCGTTCCTCGGAGCATCAAATCGATCCCAAGAAACAGGCAATCGATTTAACGGGCAACAACGAGAACGGACCGGCCTTATTTTGCTTCACCGGACCCAATTAAGAATTGGATCGGATAATCTCGAAGCTATGATCTGCCCAAGAACGTTTCTCTACTTCTACAACAAAATCTAAGATCACAAGTTCATCGCATAAAACCTAAATCAATTAATGTGAAATCCTAATCTAAATGTAAGACCTAATCGTAACATCGTCCAAGTCGTGAAAAGATCAGCTGTAAAAATGAAATTTTGAACTACCGTCGGTGCTGACGAGATCAGCATTTCCTAATGTTTCAGCTGGCGTACAACAACAGGTTGTACATTTCATCCCTACCTCGTTACTTGGACCAGCACAATCGATACGGAGACAATCATTCAAATGAATGCAAGTAAAGAAACTGACCGGCTCGTTCAGCTTCTACGGACCCTCTTACATCAGATCGAAGCTAGGATCTGGGCGGTCATGTTTCTGAATTTGCAGAGAAAGGCGACATTATATTGCAACATCTACAGATAATGGTGAGCTGAATCAAAAAATTTCACCTTTGCACTAGTGCGGTTACTCAGTCAAAGGGACTGAAATTATCATCGGACGATTCGCAAATGGGCAAGTCGAAGCTGCGACTTCGTTCCCAGTGCCGTTACTCAACCAAGGCGCAAGTATCCAGTGCCGTTACTCAACGACATAAGTTCCAGTTTCGTTACACAACCAAAGCTGCAACATTAAAAGTAAGTCGGAAATGAATGAAGTTGACAGGAGATTCAGGATCGGGCACAACACTTTAATGCCGAAGTGGTTCCGCTCAACCCTTGAGGAAAGCATTCAACTGAAAGTGCTAAAGATCCCAAGTGCCGTCGGTGCCGACGGGGTTCAAAATCTTCGGTGGCCGCAGCTGAAGTTCCTCAGGTTTCACCAACCCGTCGGTGCCGACGAGAGTTGGCAAAGCGGCGGTTTCCTGCTGCGCCACGGACTGCTGCGCCGCGGACTGCTTCGCCAACGGACTGCTGCTGCGCAACGGATACGATGCGGCCGACCTAGACTGCGACTGAGTTTCTGATGCGTGAACACCTTTGCCGCGCAAGAACGTACGGAGCGCAAGGATGATCGCCGCGAAGAATGTAAGCCTTGCCTGGACTTTCGGAGTGACCAGCTGCGAAGATCGTGAGCTTTGCCTAGACTTTCGGTATGTCCAGCTTACCATCTACAGGAATTTCGGAGCGCCGGCTAACTATGCGCAGACCTTACGGTGCGCCAGCTCTGGCAATAAAAAACTTTCGGCGATAGGACCTACTTCCGAAACTTCTGTGACAAACTCAAGCTACACGTCTCATTGACATTCAAAGTACGGTATTGCGAAAGTGCGTGACCTCGATCTAGTACTGCCATTAAAAATTTCTAGTATATTCGCAAATGCCACGTCACTTCACAACAAATACTCTTTCCATCACCAAATTAGTTGACAATCACGTTACAGAGTGCTGAGTTTGGATAAACGTGGCAAGGTTCAGTCTAGACTGATCCTCAGAAGAACCAAAGAAATTTTGATTCTCTCGGCCAGATAGAAATAGAAATAGGCACCCTTGTTGCAATTTTTTTTTTGGAAGGGAAAAGAATGACGCATCGCTAGTGGTTCTTGCAATCTACTGTGATGTATGTTTTGGTGTAGAAGCATATGGTGGAAGAACTTAAAAATCACTAAAAGACTCCAAGACAAGCATGTTGCTATCGATATATTAGACAAGACACTCAAAAAGTTTTTATAGAACAATATTGACAACTCAGTGGTTTCTATGCTTACTGAGACTATTAATAACACTAAGTTATGTCACAAGTTGATATGACAACATAGAGTGAACCTGAAGAGTATGATAATCGCTGTTGTTGAAGTCTTCCGGTTCTTTGACTTCAATAACTGATTCTAAAATCGTATTTGTTGGAGAAGAGCACCTTGGTGATGAATCTGCATCTCCTCTAATTTCAATGCCCGTGAACATAAGCTTCTTAGTAAGAGAAGACAAGACTCTAGGAATTGTCGCTTTACGAATCCTTTGTTCCCTAGATCAATGAAGTGCTTTCTTCGAGGAATAATTGGTACTATACTTTCTCTTCCTTCGCTTCGGTCTCTCTAGTAAAGGAGAACTATTTTCCACTCTAGACATTTGAGCTACGTAATGACTTTCTAGAGCAATGAGGTGATCTCTATGCAAGAGAGGTTACACCTATATGTAATTCAAATTCTCTAATTAAATGACACATTAATGCATTTTCTCACTTGTTCAGTTTTTGGCGCTTCTACACGTTTTGCTTTAAAGACAATAAAATTCATCAGAACATGTCCGTTCTTGTAAGACGTTATTAAATTGATTACATAATTATGTCAGGTTCTCGAGAGGGACACAATGCTAATCAATAGCTCTACGACTTCATTCAAAAAAAAGGAACCTACCTTAGTACAAACTAGATGGCAGCAAGCTTGCGGTAAGCACAATTGTAATGGTGGTGTGCATTTATATTCTGCCATGTACAACAATTGTACAGATTTTCTGCAATTGATTTGCTTTCATTTAGTTAGGAATTCAATTTCTATCCTAGTTTACTTATATAATTTAGGGTGTTCTCTGACGTCTGCAGAATATAATTTAAAAAGTTCAAGATCATTGAAGGGCATTTACAATATACCCAGGATCTTGCACAGTATCAACACTGTAGAAGGTCCCCATTTAGTATTTATTAAAGACTGTCCCAATGCAACCGTTATTGGGACCTCAATTCCCTGGTCTCGGTATGTGACCACCCGAGATCAAAAAATTTGCAATGCTTGAAGGGAGTAAGGGACCAAAAGTCGGCCCTTTGTATGAGAATTCATGATTGTCAATCTTTTTCCGCATTGTAGATTGTGCCAATGAAATCAATCATCCATTGTTTCAATAGAAAGTCTTTTTTCAATGTGAATTTATTCATTTCATTTATTTGTAATGCAGAAAGTTTGCTTGACATTGGGATTTTTAGCTTCGCATTCTGTAAATTCTTCCAAAGAAAGTACTCATATTTCTAAGGCCTTTATTGGCCCACCGTATCTCGTTACAAGGCTTATATGCAGAATCTGCATTGTAGATGCCCTATGATTTTTTTTTATTTGACTCTACAATATACTTCAACTTTTCACACTCAAAATTGGTGAGTATTCACTGAAGTGGTTCTTTACACTTTTTATTCCATATTAAAATATCTTAACGGATCTGGAATTCTGGATGTACCAAATCACATTAGTTTTATATTTTTTTCATTATATCTCTAACCAATTTTTTTGTGACGGTTAAGTACATGCAATGCATCAATTTCGTTGAATACTTGTCAGGCCTTCAACAAATTTAAAATCTATCTACTAACTGCTAAAGTGATGGTGGCTATTCAATACACTTTTATTGAATATTTTTTTGCAAGAATTAGATATTTATCCGTATCGTTTGTTGTTCGCTTCTTCTTCCACTTGGTCCTTCATTTGCCTTCACATATACACAATATTACAAGCGCTGCAAAATTGTAATGCATTCGAGTTTCTCAGTTACTGAATGCAATGAGCTTAGGCATGTCTGTCAATTCAATGGCAGTTGTGAGGTCGCCTGGGGAAGCAGTTCCTATCACATTTCCAATTGGTGAATTAGGATACGTTGTTGTCACTGCATTCTGTTTGAGTATTCGGTTTCTTCTTTCTGAGAGTTCTTTACACATTGATGAAGAGATCTTTGACAGTCTCAGTGGTGAATTGACTCATACACTCAGTCGAGAACCTATCCATGATAGCCCGTGCAGACAATGGCATTTGCAACCGGGAAGATATTTAGCGTATGGTTTATCTGAATCAACCATTAGGGCATTTTTTGAAGAGGCTACTCCTAGATTGTCAACTACGTCTACTCAAGAGACTCTAGTGCCACTAGGGATTAAAATTGAACCAGGATTAGAGTCCATTACAATTTCGAGTGACGATTCAGATGACTCATCTCCACCTCACAAGATCCTCAAATCAACCCAGTCTTCTCTAATACAAGTCCAAGGCACAACTCCCGTGCCTTCTCCAACTCCAGTTTCAGGATTCGAGAATATTCACGGAAAATCCGTAATTCCTTGCCTACGGAGGCTTTGCCATACGAAAGGATCAAAGAACCCATTCAAGAAGTTAGATTATGATGCAATTGCTATTCACCAGGTAGAGTTTGTACCAGCAGTCTTCAATAAAAACGTCATTTTTGAATTACCACCTCTCTGAAGTTCTAGTGCTCATTGTCAAGCCAAGCTTTTGAGTGGAATGGAGAAACGCTATGATGGACATGTCTGGTCAAATACACATACGACTAACATCAAGAACGTCGATGGATTGACTTTTCGACTTGCTTCATGCGTGGGTCATCTTCGTTGTGATAACATCAATTGTGACTACCTTGCTCGTGTGCATCACATATCATCGGTGAATGAGACTGAATGGGATGGATGCTCTCCCATTCCATTTGAGGTAGGTCTTAACCCTCCTTCTAGTTCAACTATCACGTGCAAGATTTGCTCTGTTGTTCCTTCATGTATTGCAAGTTGCTCAGCGAAAATATATTATGTTATTGGAAGCAAAGAGATGAGGCGAGCATGTGTTCACTTCAGTATTCATGAGCACCCAGTAAAAGAAGGAGATTGTCGTGATTCAAGAGAGAAGACTCGATTGTTAATTTCTGATCAAGTGGAGAGGACTCCATCTGCAACAAATTCTTCAATTGTCCTAGAGGCCAGTAAGGAACTATTGGGAGAGTTGCTTCTTCGACCTGAGGGAGCCCCTGCTGCAAAGTTTAGACTTGATGAACTCCTCCTTATTCTTGACAAATGCAAATATATGAGTTCCCCTAGCATTAGAAATGAGGTTACCACCTTCAAGTACTTTTGCAGGTTTGGAGTTATGAACAGCATCACCAAGCTTCGGGGATGCAGCAATTGGGCTTATGTTCAAGAAAACAAGTTTCCTGGTCAAGGATCTGATTCAGACAAAGTCTTTGTCTTCAAAATGTCTGAATTAGGCCCTGGTAGTGGAGTCGATTTGGTGACACGGATGCAACCAGGCGGTGACCTCCAAGACGCCTGAATCATGTTTGATCATGTCAAGCGAGTGAAGAATTGGACAACAATGGCATGCCATGTTTATGATCCAAGTTTCTGCCGTGTGATGACCATTGCTCTCTGTGATATGCAATCTGAGGATTCTATCGCCCAAAGCAATTTTTGGAATAATTTGAACGTCGTTATGGCCAAATATGGTATCCCCTTGCCTTATTTCAAGGGATTTATGGCTGACAGTGCGCAAGCTAACTAGAATGCGGTGCAAATCATCTATGGGAGTGGTGATCCATCCAAGCCGATGCTCAATCGAGAGTGCACATGTCTCTTCCATTGGACTCAATCCATGGAGAAACATACGAAGGCAGATATTCGTGCCGACCTTCAAGAACAACATCGGAAGTTGTGTAAGCAATACAAAGATGCAGCATCACCTGCCGATTCTCAGATCCGATATTACGCCATTCGATCATGGTGGCACTCTTCCAGGGCGACGACTGAAGAGGGCCTCCGAAGGCTGGAATTGTGGTTAGCATTTTGGCACTTTCGGTACAGACAATGGGGAGGATTTATGCAAATGGTGAGATTCTGCAATTTCACTATTGAATCTATTTGATGGATATTAGCCAACAGTTGTGCATGTTTTTTTTAATAGTGTGCCTTTGTAATTTGATAACTTCCATCCAGAACTTGTAGATTCCATTACGTTTACATAATTTCTTTGCTTTAACTGATGAAATGTACAAATCATTCTACAACACCAATGCATTTCATATTGTCTTCTTCTAATCCATATTTCTTGATATAGGATCTTTCAGCTAATGAGCTTGCAGAAATGCTCTCTTGCAACCTTGCTGAGACTGTCCATAATAAATGGTTGCAACAGTCTGGAAATCGAGGGAATGATTTGTACGTTGCTACTGTTGATGACTATGTGAGGGCGTTTATGCAAATGGTTCAATATCATCAATTTCTAAAAGGGAACAACCCAAGCACAGGTCCTGGTAAGGAATAACTTATGATTCGTGTCGCACAGAGGTATGCCCAACGTACTGGAAATCCTAAAGGTCTTAATGATGCAATGGCAAGTATACCAGGGGCTGGAGAATATTGCACTAGGGATCCCCACTTTGAAGGTGAAGAGATTTTTGGATCTCAGAAGCGGATGCCAGATTTGCCGCTAGGATCTGAATATGATTCACACCGTCCCGACAAAGTAAATTATTCTCGACCATGTCAAGGACCAAGGACCACAAAAGCAAGTTCTTCTAGGATTCCTTTGGAAACAATCTCTGAAGGACCTGTACTCAATGAAAGCAAAGAAGATGTAGAATTGTTAGTGTCACTTGGACCATCGAACACAACAACAACACCAAAGGCACCTCGAGTAACAACAGTTGAGGAAATTGCTTGTGATGAGTCACAGTGGCATATTGCACGATTGCCGAAGACTTTAGCTAAAGCATGCTTTGCTCAACAAGCTTTGACGGAAAAAAATTGTGTTGCAAAAATTGTGCAAGGCAATAAAGGAACGGCAGCACCAACTTATACAGGCAACAAGACCAATTATAAGAAAAATAGAATTGAAGTGATGCAATTTTTCTTCTGCAACGACGACATTGAGCGTTGTGTCAAAGGTTCGAGGCAAAAATGGGTTCTTTCTAAACCTGAAGTGCCCAGCATTTGGCCAGTGAAGTTTGGAACTAATCTACTGCAAAAAGAGATTATGGACCTTCAAAATGCAGGATTTTGTCTTCCTAAGCGTGTTGAAATTTCTCCGAAGAGGTTGTTTGGAGATCATGAACTACCTTCTGATGTATGTGGATTCCAAGTCCCAGCTTTTCCTGCAGAGCATCCTAGTACAAGGTTTGGCAAAAAAATCCGTAGAAATCCGAATGCGCCAACAACCAAACAAGCAAACAACTGTGCTTCTTCACTTACTTTGAAGGCCACTATTCATCAGGTAACTATGATACCGCATCCTGGATTTGGATGCATCATAATGCTTGATTCAGGTATACCGCCTAACATTGAACAGTATGTATTGACGATAGGTTCATTTACTGAATGCACTTGTCTTAATTTCCAGGAGATGTCAGTAAAGGCACTAGGAAAGAGAGGGCAATGGGCAAATTGTAAGCATTTGTATTTCATTTTTGTTGTCATATGCCACCTTAATGCAGAGGTAGATGTATTCATTCATGCTCCAAGCTTTAGCTTCAATGAGCTCAAATGCATTCTTGAAAGTGGCATTTTGAGGTGTAAAAGTGATTTATAGGTGAGTGTCATTAGCGACCTATGTACTTGGCCAGTGAAGAGGCAAACCAGATTGTGCTTCTTGTATTACAATTCATTTTATATATGTAGTGAGACAAAAGGGCCACTACTTAATTTTTAATATCATTGTTTTTTTGTACATTGTATTTGAATGTGTTTTTTTCTCTTTTTTTCACTTCTAGCATGGTTTATTGAGAGATTTTCTCCCAAAATTAATGTGACATGTATATTAGATGGGAATGTTGTTATCATTAGTGTGAAACCCTCATTAGAGAAAAATTGGGATCCGCGGATGCCCAAGTTAGAAATGGCTAATATCCAGAAAAGTACTTGTACTAATTAGTAAGTAATGCCACCATGGCTGTGTACAGCATGGAGTATAAGGTGCCAGCATTGGATTTTGGAGGCGTTGCCACCAATAGGAACAAATGAAGACAAAATAATGTACTACTACATCATCATTTGCTTGTTCCATGGGTTAAATTAAAAAAGCATTATTGAAAATAATTTGTACAACAATAGGACAGTCCTGCACATCAATATATCTATTTTGATAATCCATCATCATTGCTTGGATTGTCTTGTTGTCAAAATGGGCCATGTACAACTATCCTATATGTCAAAGTATTCTTTTATATAATCCATTATCATTGCATGGAGTGCTTTGTTGCCAACATGGACCATGTTAGTACAACAATATGGCATATGGCTGTTGCCACATCGGACTCACATGAGTGTTGTCAATTCCAACTCAGCCTGTACCGCACTTCTTTTGCTAAATCTGATTGGTCCTTAATATTGATGGCAACTTTGACAGTGACAATAGAAATAGTTTTGCATGCATTTACGTAAATCAAAATATTAATTTTGAGCCCCAAAGTACCAGGTATGTTGAGACCCAAATTATCCTCTAATGATGAACCCTATACATTACATGTTTTTCAGCCCTTGTAGAGGACTGCGAGTTTTCCAGGATTCCAAGACTCTGAAATTGTCTGGAACTGCGCTGCAGTAGCTGCATGACGTGGACGAGCGACTGCCCTGTCATACACACAAAAAAAAATTAATTTTAAAATTTTAAGTTGTTGTTGTTTTTTAAAAAAAAAAATTCTGATAGCGGCCGTTCTTTTGCTGTCGGGGGAACAGCACCAGGAACAGGCCCAAAACGGCCATCCTGACCCCCAAAAATCATCTAATAAACACAAGAACATAATCATAGTTTTATATTAAAAAATTATAAAATATCTTATTACACACGGTCTTAGGTCCACGGTTATAGGTTTCAAATAAATAATTTAAAAAATCTTGCCGAAGTTTCAAATACTCCCTAATAAATTACTATGTTTTAGAAACATTCATAATATTTTGAATTTCTTTTTAATTCTAGCTTAAGTTTTTATGCTCCACGCTCTACGCTCGTATACTAGCTTCGTTGTCCTCCATACTACATTACGATTACTCTTTGGAACATGCATTTCTACATACTACTTCATTCCGTTCTCCAAGTTCTTATATTTTATGAAACTTTAAAATTTCCTCTCTACAAGCTTTAAGTTCTATTTCATTACTAACTAATGACTTCTTATGTCTGCTATTGATATCATCATCAACACAAGATTCTTAACCCCTAAAAGACCATTGTCCCTTTGGGGGACAAATGGGATTCTGAGCAGGTATCTACAGGCTGAATTTTTGTCGTGATTTTTTGAAACTTTTTTTGAAGATACAAAAATTGATAAGCTTTGTGAGAATATAGTTCTTTTCACAATTGGTGCCTGAGAACAACAGTTATGATCAAATAAGCTCAAAACAGGGGACAGGGGGTAGCTTGGGCAACAATTTTTTTTTGCAAAACTTTGAATTTTTCTTTTAATATTTTTTTTCCATAAAATATATTTTTTTCTACTTGGAAAGATTTGATTCATTTCATTTGGATTTGTTATGAGAAAGTTTAGTTTACTTGCTAGAACAATCTCACCACTAGGATTAGTGCTTTATAATTCCATCTAAATTATATGAATATTTTAGATTTTCCTTCTATCTTGTATCTACTTCTACTTAACAATTTTCTTAAGAATGATAATTAAGTTTTTTTGAACCTTTTTTTTACCCTAGACTCAACTCAATTCTCTACTATAAAGATTTAAAGCTCAAAATGCTGTAGTGCACAAATTTTAAATTTTAAATGTTTGAAGTCAAAAAATCTAGTCCCGCAATGTGCTGAAAAGCTTATTTTTTCACTTTAAATGTAGATATCTTGCAATCTGTGCGGTCAAAAATTCTAAAAACATTTCTACACATTCTTATACTAGTTAGGTGTAAGATCCTATGGTTAGATGTGCAAAAAAAACATTTTTCAAATCTTTTTACTCTTTGCTGTATAAATGGCAGTTTTGAGTGTTTTTTGGTAGAAAAAAGGCCTTGGGCCTTAAGGGGTTCAACTGTCTCCAAATATATAATTATAATTGCAAGCATATCGTGGATCATCATCTTTTGTTAGTACTTGTTGCTACATTGCCAGTATGGTCTCACACAGATTGATACGTTATTTGTATTATAATCCATTTATTATTGATAATGTGCTAATTGATGCCATGTAGTATGCCGCCTTATTTGCTTCCATTTCAGACGTACTTCATATACCTTCTTCTATATCAAATCTTGATATTATACATAGTAATAAGCTCTCAAGTCATCAATCCAAATTCTAATTCTAATGTATCCATGAAAAATTATCTCTCATTTGGAATGACTTTTATATTCATAGCGCTTGCACTTCTAAAGATCATTGCTTGTTTTTTAGTATTGCTGCTTGCTCGCTCATTTCTTTAATGCTTCACTATGGCTAGTATTGTCACTAGAGGTCATAAAGTCCCATTTGTTTTACCATTAGATAGTTAAGGTTACGCACATGTGCCCACCCATCTCCTTCATGTCCGCTTTGGATTCTCCCTTTTTTCTATCGTCGTAGAAGAAGAAGTCCAAGGTGACCATGGTGTTGCTAAAGAATTTATCTTGCAATCAAAATGTAGTGATCAGGAAGGATTCTACTGGCTTCTTCTTTTAGGATGCTATAGAATATACAGTCTCTTGTTTGAGTCCTTGCCAACTTTGAGTAAAATACAAACACAAATTTCTCATCAATCCAATGTTGAATGCCCATTGTTATGACCAATAAAAGTGGAGTCTCTAGGTAGTGGATTTTCCAAAAATAATATTGTGTTCTATATCAATAATGTCAAGCACGAGTCTCTAGAACCAATCATAGAACTATCTAGTGATTTGGAAGGCGAGACACTAATGAAAGTTTGTCAAACTTCCTCTTCAAATGTTGTTTTGCCATCCACAGTGAATTTATCCATTCCTACTATCTTCCACACTATCCTTAGTAGTTATGCATTGTCTAGATTTTCTCGTCTTCCTCTCCTTCCAATCATCGCAAATCTCTAAGTGTATTGTAATGCCTTAATAAATTGTCTTATGTGCCTAGATCACGGAATGAACTTACTTAGATTGATTTTGATGTCATTGAATATCAAAAGGTCTAGTTTCTCCCAGCTAGATTCAATGGAAACGCTACCTTTGAGTTGCCACCATGTCATGCATCTACATGTGGGGGCTAGAGGCATGGAAGGCATGGATAAGCAGTATGACAGTCATGCATGGTGTTGCACCATGACATCTATCATCCATAATGATCTGGGTTTAAAGTCTAGAAAGTCGCTTTGTGTCGGGCATTTGATCTGTAAGAATTCAAGATGTGACTACTACATGTGAGCTTCAAAAAGTAATGAAACTGAGTGGATTTGGACCCCCAAACATCCTTTGAGCCTTGGCTTGAATGTTGACTTCATGCCATTTGCATTGTGTATGGGTTGGGGGATCCATTTGTTCTAGTGGTAAACCATAAAAGGACTTGCTTGTTCCATTGGGCAACAAGCATGCACAAGCACAAAAAAAAATTAATTGCCAAAGAATTTCAAAATCAATACATTCGACTCTATAGGCAGTACAAGGATGCAACATCAATGTTCAAGGCATACAAGATGTATCTAGAAATTAGAGCTTAGTGTACTCCTCAAGAGCTGCATCAGAACCAACAATTTGTGAACTTGAGGATTGGCTTGCATTTTGGCACTTTTGATATCATCAATGGGGTGGATTCATGGAAACGGTATGACCTTTATTTTATTCTCATTATTTTTCTTTTTTTTATGTTAAACCACAAACTATTTGAGTGTTGACTTCATTTATCATCTTTGTAGAAATTGACAATAGAGGAACTAGCAGACATCCCAACGTGTAACCTAACAGAAATAATGCACAACAAATGGATGTAGGCTTCTGGCAAATGCGGATCTCACTTGTTTGTTGCCCCGTGTGATGACTAGATTTGAGCTTTCATGCAAATGATCAACTATAGAACTTATCTCTACAAGGGCCCTTCTAGAAAAGGCTCTTCTAAAGAAGATTTGAAAGTAAAGAGAGCTATGGCATCTGGAGATGGAAAGAAAATTGCAAACGTACTTAGAAAGAAGCCTGGAGTGGAAGACATTTGCACTCAAATTCCACATGTGGAGGGAAAAAAGGTATTTAGGTCTAGCAAAAAGAAATTGGATCTTACAATTGATTCTGAAGGTGATTCTCATCGCCCTAATAAGGTTGACTTCTCTCATCTTCGGGTTCAAACTGGATTAGTCATTGATAAAGTGCAACTCGAGACTGTAGTTGAGGATTTTAATATGATCATGCTCCATACTCGATCTATGGTGGAAAGGAATTGTGAAACATTGGAATGGCATGTAGCGAGAATTTCATATACGTCAAGGAAACAATGTCACGCCATTTAGAAGTACACGCAAGCCAAATGCAAACTATTGATTGTCAAGCATGGTAAACCCATTGTTATCCCTACTTACAAAAGATAGAAGCGTGAATATAAAAATATGGCTATTCAAACCGAGGTTTTTTGGTTTTGTGCTAACCAAATTGTACGATGTGTCATAGAACCTAAATGTTCATATGTTCTTATCAAGTCCAAAATCCTCGAGGTTTGGCCTATTCTTATAGATACCAACCTTATCTATGCTGAAATCATAGAGCTTGAAGAAGTTGACTTACGCTTGCAGTTTAATATGCCAATGTCACCTCAATGTCTATTAACCTCATCTAGGATTTTTGAGCCTATGCTATGGACTCATCCTTGACCAGCACATACAAAAGAATCCCTTCCATTCGGAATGGCAAACAAGTTCAGCAAAGCAGTAAGGCACCCATTGAAAATTATCGCAATCAATGGAAAAGTACAAGGAATATTACCATAAATATAATTGGGGTGAACTTCCTTCCTTACCTTGGACTTGGTGCTATTATTACACTTTTGTCTGGGATGGAGCCTAACTAGAAGGTTTATAACATTACACTTTGTCAAAAAAATGATTTTAGTGATTTTGAATGCTTATATCTTGCAATCCACGCGGTGGAAATTTCTGAAATTTTAACAACATGTTCGCAAGTTAGCATACTACAAGATCCTACGTATACATGTGTCAAAAATGGAATTTTTCAAAAATTTGGTACTTGTATTAAAAATGGCAGTTTTTGAGCGTTTTCGGTGAAAACATAGTCATGGAACTTTAGGGGTTAAGGTGCAGCAATTCCATAACTTTTAACTACTAGCATGGTTAAAAAATTGTTGTATGATTTGTAATTTTTATTGCTCTCCGGGCAATTCAAAAAATATCTTTTAAAAAAAATGTAAATTTGAACTTATTTTCCTATATTTGTATATATGTGAAAAGCTTTGAATCATTATATTTGGATTGACAAGATGAAAGTTATGAGGAGTATTAGATTGTGAGCAATTATGGAATCTCTATTTTGAAATAAAATTTGAAGTCCTTTATGTAACTCAATTTTCAATATTTTTGAAATAAAATAAAATCATAGGATGGAAATTGTTTATTACAACATTACACTCACTGGGATTGGAATTTTTCAATTCTATAACTAAACTTTTAAAATTTTTTTATTATGAATCAAGCTCTACTTATTTCTACTTACTATTTTTTTCAAGCATGAATATGAAAAAAAAATTGTTGAAATTTTATATATATGTATTTTCAACTTATTTCTTCAATACATTATAGAGAGTAACAAGTTGTAGGATCTACATATTTTTGTGTAAAAAGTTTAATAGATAAAAACTAGTTATTTGGGAAGAGTTGAAAATATTTCTTTTTGAAATTCAAATGTCATGATTTTGCAGATGATAAGGTTTCTTATTTTAAAACTTTAGGAAAATGTATTCTAACAAGCTAACCAAAGTATTCTACTGTTGGATTGTTAATGAATAAATACAAACGAAGATTTTAATTTTGTTTTGGGTTGAGTACTTTGAATTAGTTTTGAGCCTAAAAACACTGAATTCCATTAGGGGTTAAATTACATCAGTTTTTGGCAAATTACCTTGGTATTAGATGTCATCCTTTCAAGGTTAAATTGATATCTATTTTAGCAATAATTTAAAGTTTGTCAAAAAAAATCATGCTTTTGTGACATCAAAATAGAATGAAATTTACAGAATTTTTTTATTTAAAGTTTAGTTAATAGCCACCAGTAGAATCCCTATTTGCATAGAAGGTGAAGGAAATTCCTTAGAATCCAATAAAAGCCTTCAATTATATTCCAGTTATCCTGTGAAACTGACACTTGCAAGTTCTAGTCCAATCAACCGAAAAATATAAATTTTCACATAGTGAAATTCAAGAATAGAAACAAATTTGTATCTCATACATGTCTCTTGTCAAAATAATTTACCAATAATGATTGCGTAGATTGAAAAATGAAAATGCATTAAGAGGAAAGCAAAATTGCTTTGATGTTTTTCAAAAGTACTTTATTTGACTTTAACATTTAACCCCTCACAACCCAAAGGGGCCAAAAGTGTCCTCACATAGTTTCAAGCCCAATTCAAAGTGTTGTAACTTTTGTATCTGATGTCCAAATTCAATAAAAAAATTTGAAAAATTTGCACTCTCTTCTAGTTTGTGACGTAAATTTTTTAGATCAATCTAAAATGTGCTGATTTTTTTAAGCCAATCAAAGTTCAGAGGTTCAATTTGAGTTCACCTAACTGCATTTGATGGCTACAACTTTAGGGGCTTGTATCTCCTTCATCCAACGTTTGTTTTCAATCAAATTTGTTGGATTATGTTTTCCTTGAAGTTTAGTTATTGTGGTAAAATTTTAATGTCAATCTAAGTTGATTTGAATGTATGGGAGCAATTCGTAGTTCAAACTCCTGACATTTTTGGATTACAAATTTACAATTAACTTTGGCGGCTTGTTTCTTCTTCATAGAGTGTCCTTTTCTAATATAAAAATATTGAAAAGTTGCACATACTAGTCTTGTTTGTGTGGCTAAAATTTCATATCAATACAAGATTTTATGAGAAGCATTTTAGTAGAGGAGGGTCAGCCTTAGATGTGTTTTTTACAACTTTTCTTGTTATTTTTTGACATTTCATAGCCATTTTGCAGACACAATGAGTCAATTCAATGATATTTTCTTTCACCAATGTGTTTGAAAGATGCTTTTGAATCACTTTACAATATAAATTCTTTTCATTTGATTAGGTTTAGAAATCAAATTTCAACTCCAAATGTGTTGCTAGGAAAATTTCAGCATCCTTTTTTTATACTAAAAAATTATAATCTTGCAATCTATGTGGCTAAATGATTCCAAATTTAATTCCCGTCATCTAAAACAAGTACACTACAAGATTGTATAGTTGAGATTTCTAAACCTTTGTGACATTTTGGACTAGAACACTCCAAAAGGAATGATGTTTTTAAACCCCAAAAGGCCCTGGATTAGTTAAAGTATATGAGGAATGTTGTCTTGCTAATGACTGAGACTAAGACTTTTCTTAGAAAAAATAAAATGTGAATGATTTATTTTTTTAAATTGAATTTTAGTTATTTTTTAAAGTAAATAAAATTCTATGTGATGTGGATTGACATTTTTCAATTTTATGCAAAAGGATTATCTAATTAATTTTGTCTTCCATCAATTATTGTACATCCTTCCACTCAATGATTTCTTGACCCTTGAAGAACTAAAGAGCTCACTTTGGGGGGGATTTGGGTAGGCTCTATTTACCTCATAGTTTAGAATTTTATATGAAATCTTTAAGATGAATGCTAATCATTTGAATCTATATGTAAAGCTTTGCTTCACATCATTTTGATAAATACTACAAAAGTTAGAAGGTTTTTTAAAATCTTAATGTCAAATTAACAAGCTAAAAATGTATTCCAAAAATTAATTAATTAATATTTTTGATTAGATAGATCGATACCTACATGTAAAGATTTGAATTCTTCTATTTTGGCTAATAAGATGGAAGTTTTGAAGAGTTTTATTTTACAAGCTACAAAAGTAGAAATAAATACAGTGAAACCTCTCATAATGCAAATTTCCTACTTGCACAACCAATTGTAGTTCTTTATTTGCATACTCCTTATGTGCATAAAATCTATTGCACAAACCATCAATGGAACTAATTATGTTAAACATTACTGATTTTTTTGAATGAGCAATCAATCAAATATAATTATTGTACAACATGAGCATGTTTAAATAATTGGCCTTTGGCACTTTGAGCTTCTCTATGTGCATATAGCTAATAACTGCTTTTCAATGTAGTAAGGAAAGTTTGATTGTATGTATGTGTATATGTATATAAAAGTTCTTTGAACTCAATTTTGAAAATTTTCAAATAAAAACAAAAATGTAGGAAATATGTTGCTTATAAGAACATTCACACCATTGGAATTTACAATTCTCAATTTTTGTCAAAGTTATTAGCAGTTTTGTATTTTTACAAGTAAATTAATAATTCAAATGCAATTTTGAATTAGAAGCAAACAAAGGACCAAAGAGAGATAATTCTAGTGAATTTAGATTGTTTTTCAATAAGGTAGGATCACTCATTGCTAAATGTGTTCACAAAGTAGTATCCTAATATATAAAGATAATAAATAGATGATCATTGCACAATGTTCAACACAAGGACCTTGAAAATTGGGACATACATAGATTTAGAAAATCTACCAATTAAACGTGTGCACATAATATCTACAAGCCATTCTTGAAATTTACATAATTCCAATAAAAATTTGTTTATATGAATAGATTATAGACCAAATTGACATAGTTATGATTGTCAAAGAAATTATTTTGAGCAATTATATACAACATGAGGGCATCACCACCTATATGCCCTAATGATGAACTTTAATAACTTTTGGATGAAAAGTGTGCAATTAGTGCTTGAAATCACCTTCAGATTTTATTTACTCCAACAAATAAATAATATTTGTTGAAGTTGGTTACTATTCAAAATATTATTTCTTTTTGGATCATTACAAGAAACACCTACCGTTTTTGGCTCAAAATGGACATTTTAGAATATTTTTTTAAATGAAATAAAATATGGATAATTTTTTAAGAATTAAAAATAGTATGTATCTCAAAATTCAGACGTAGAGAAATTTATCTCTAAAAGTTATGCACAAAACAAGAGCGATGGAAAATATCAAGAAAATAGATAAATAGTAAAAAATAGTTTTAAAAATGGTAAAAAAATTCATAAAATAAAAATTCAAAAATACATTTTTCTGAACTTGAAGGTGCTCCTTCTCAACAATTTCCATCTTTGAGAAAGAAAAATTGTGTCCTCCACACTTGCACAAAGGTAGTGCACTTTGAGCACATGTGGAAGGTTGACACTTTATTATTTTTAGAAAATCTCTTTGTAGACTTGTGTAACTTTAGTAGAAGTCCTTATATCTCAATTTTCACCTTCGTATTCACATTTTTGGATCCAAAATAGCACTAAAATCCCCCAAATGGCTAAGGTAGACATCCAATCGGGGGCAGTTTAAAAATAGTAACTAATTGAAAAAAATTGAAAAAAATTACTCAATGCTTGTAACAACCATATGTACCTTCATTTCAAATTTCATAGAAAATGAACATACAATGCAAAAGTTATGAGCAAAAAACTACATGTCCAAGGCTAAGGGGACAAAAAAAAAGACAAGTGTTTCATGCAACAACCCTTTTCCACAAATAGTATGTTGGCTCATTTGAGAGAATTGCAATTGGTTGGAATTTTAACACACAGCTAAAATATGAGATGTTCTATCCCCCTCTCATATTGCTTAACTTTTTAGTCAAACTTCCTCCAAATAGCTTTTATCAATGTAGACTCCTCCACTCTGTCCAGAGCCAATAAATTGAAGCAAGTTGCATGGTGGGGGCAAACAAGAGGTCCACCTTGTTACAGTGATGAAAATTGGCTTCAACGGTGGCTATGCTCTTGGAGCAAAGGCCTCCAAAGACTATAAGTTATGACTATCATATCACCGAGTCATCCAGGTGAAACCATGTGTGACTCATGGAGGCAGCGGCGGAAGAATTCAGCGACATGATACATGATGCAAATCTATAGCAAATTTCATCCAAGTTGTTTCGACTCAGTTGTAACATAGGGCTCCAAAATAAATTGCACGGCATGATTTTGTGTCATGGAGCAACTACCATTCCACAACATAATATTGCTCCCATAATGCCACCATACACCAGGTTAAGAAGGTTTTTTAGAAATTAGAAAAAAATCACTGATGAAGAGAAATACTATGGAGAAATGACCTGATCACATGCAAACTGCAAATTCCACAAATAATGAATATGAGTTCAACCAATTACACAAATGTGATGGTACAACCGTACAATTCGAAGGGAAAAACAATCTACAGGCGACCAAAGATACATACTGTACCCTGCAAGTCTTCGAGCAGTAAGCAAAGACCACAAAGCGCACTCTTTGATATTAAAGAGCACAATGAGCATCCCACCGTAGCACATGCAGTGGGCGCCCCTGATGCAGGTAGAACTAGAAAGCTTTTGCTTCAACGGTCCCTTCGGAGGTGGTGGTCAAACATGGGTAAGCCCAATGACCGGATCTATGTTACCTCGATGTGCAGAAAGAGCTAGCTAGCACACCTCCAAGCCAGTGCTAACGCCATTTCGTCAACAGATATTTACTGCCGAAGGCTGACTCAAAAATTTGTTCCTTCGAAAGAGGCTTGCTCAAGACTAGAAAAAGACCTCCACTCTGCACAATGAGGTAAAAAAAGGACAAAAACAAGGAGCTCTCACCTACCCCGGACCTGCTTCAAGCTGTCCGACCACCCCATCGTATTCAGACGGAGGAAGCAACTTTCGCTTGTGGTGCTTTTTCACAAAGCTCTTCCAGATAGCCTCAACATCTCCAGTAGTCACAAACTCCTTGCCAGCACCGTCTGAGTACCATCCATCATATGAAAACTTATCCCCTTCCCGATTGCGACGGGACATGAACAAAGCAAAGTACGTGTTTTCCAGATCAAGCAGTGTAAGATCTGTCAGCTTGTCAAATGCGTATTTCTTTCTCCTTTGCCATGCCTGCAAGAGTCACGATGTTGTCAGAGAAGATCCAGTCTGAGAAATGCCCGAAAAGCTGAAAAAAACATGAAAAGTACCTGATAGTGGCCAAGAATCATCACAATCAACACCTCAGCTATTACGTGCACTTTAAACGCTGTTCCACAAAAGACTATTTATAATTACTGCTTGTACCTTGTCTCCCAAACGGCCCTCTCTTTTAGCTTTTTCCTTGAGCATGGCCCATCGTTGTGCAACTCGGGCTTTCGTCTGGTCGCGCAAGTAGGCACCACAATGGACGCATTGAAGCTTGGCCGAGGGATTTTTGCTATGGCCGCATTTCACACACCTTGTATGTCCTCTTTGGGCTTTCCCGTTGTCTATACACGGAGTGCTTCCAGCAACGTCTTCTTCACTTTCGCCTTCAGGAGGTTGACTCCCATCATCTTTCGACAATTGCAGTCCTGAAAAGCAGAACAAAAAAGGTTCACGCCAATTTGGGAACGCAGAAACACTCCCCGAAATGGAGATCACTGAAGAATAACAATTACAGGACCAAGAGGCCTAAACTGGGCTTCAAGGTACTCATAACACTATCAGTAGGTCATATGGGACCTTCTTGTGACCAATTTTAATTATTTTTTGACAAATGATCTTCAATAACTCTAGTGATAATATAATTTGGCTCCATCTGAACTATGTTTTTCACAATACATATAGAATTAATCATTTTCAAACCACCAAATCCTTAATCCTTAGGGCGGAAGAATTCAGATGAATCAATACCTTGTCCAGAAGCACCTTGAAGAAATCCTACAAGATCACCAACTTCGTGGGGTTGATGTGCTACGATTTGTTGAGATCCTTGAATGTTTTCTGTCCACAAGAATGAAAGAAGCTTAAACTCAGGCTGAACTCAGAATTCAATGTCATCGAAGCGGTACCAACACTTTTGAGAGCACCCAGAGAGTCTTGCAACACTCAGACCTCTATGATTCGAACCAATCAAAACTTCAAAGCTCATTGGTAAAATACACAAAGAAATCCGAATACAAAGAAATTGCTCTTTATCACAGCGAGATCTACATATCTAGGACATCCACAAATTCTAAAGAAATCTTACAGGAGCTGAAGATTCAGCAACCCACAGCAGGTTTGTGGCCCAGCATCTTAAGCTCAGAGTCTTAAAACTCATCGAGGAACTACATTAACGAAGTGCGAATACTGCAGGCGTCACCAATTACGAAGAAACGACTCTTTACCGCAGCAAGATCAACATATCTGGAAGAGATTCACAAATCCTAAAGATACCCTAGAAAATTTGACGATTTTGCAACCTACAGCATATTTTTGGTCCACCACAGGGTTTGCAGTTTTTTGTGCAGAGCCCCGTGAAGATGAACTTCGATGACATGTAGAGCTTACCAACGTGAGATGAAGAGGGCTCCACTGTTTCTAGACCTCCTTGATCCGACACAACAAGGGGAATTCCCCGATAATCTCTCTTCAATCCCTTGGGAAAGGTCTTCTCCTTTGCTGCACTCATGTTCAAGTTCGCAACCGGCCGTACCTCTGCAAATTGGTCTGCAAACTTGGTTACAAAGGGCGACAACTTCTGGATCCGAGATGCAAACGCGCAAACCATCAATCCGAGTCATTTCGGACGAGTGCTGTTCAGGAGACAACACCGCTGAGATGTACACCTCACGTACATTCTCTCCCCCGAACATACGCGGAGTGCCTCCTGAGCAGCACTCTACCCAATCCCATGGTAACCTAATTGCAACACCTCCAAAATCTTGCACAGTAAGTGCATATTAGTTTTGAGAATCTACACCGCCTCAACATCAGAACTCGTCTAGGATTTAAGGTAGGAGACCCTATTTGTGCCCCTCTTTGTGCCAGGTGACTATTTGTACTATAATAGATGGCTACTGTGAATTAGGAGAATACTTTTGAAAGTTTGAAACATTTATACATAGTGGCACAAATAGGGTGGCTTTTGAATTGCGGTGCAAATAGGGTCACCTACCTTAAATCATCTACCAATAAAACATTGGACTTTGCATATGTTATCCAAATAATGCAACTAACGCATTCTTCTGAATCGGAACCCCAATTTGATGTGCAATAAATTTGACAACATGTTCTCAAGGCAAGGGAGGGTTGCTTCACCTCCAGGGTTTGTTCCCCAATTCGGCAGTGGTGGCATCATCACAGGTGATTCTTCAGTCGGTGGCGCTAGCGTTTGCGCCTCTGCAGACACAAGGGCTGGTCAGAAAAGGCTAAATACATTGTAAACTTTGAAACACCAGGATACAATCGATGAAAATTGGTACACAAATCTCTCTCTATCTGTGCTTAGAAAACAGGTGAGTGGACTGCATGACACAGGACGAGTGCTGCTCAGGCGCTATACACCATCTACTGGAATGTACACCTCTGGTACATCCTCTTCATTGAAAGTACCACGGGTGTCACCTCAGCAGCACTCAAAATCAACCCACGAACACTCGGCACATACAAACAATCAAAACTTTAGACAGATATAAAATCGGGAACCTCATCTGCAAGATGTCCGTCGTAGAGACATCTTGAACAGGAGACATCTCGGGGTGTCTGTGTAAACTGCAGGGGGGATCCCGATTCTACATTCTAACCCTGAAACCCTAAATTGAGAGTGACCTTCAAAAGAGACCAAAAAACTTGGTCTCATCTCACCTTACACACTGATATTCACAGCAAAACCCTAATAAAAACGACAAGGTTGTTTGTAACCGAAACAAGCCAAAATTCCTGCAAATGCTGCATAATCAAGACAATTACATAAGCCTAGACACAAATTGTCAACCAGGGGAAGAAGAAGCAAAACCTTGCGGCACGAGCGAGAGATTGTAGGTGCCGCCTGCAACAAAGGTGTCCATACTCAGCCCGTCTTCGTCGGCTTCCATCATACTCCCGTCGCCCATGATGGCCACCGAGGATTTGAAAACGGCCAGCACGTTGGCCACCTTGACGCGGTTCTTTTCCGGTCCAAACAGGTTCACCTTGAACGATTGCGACTTGTCATTCTGGTTCACGAAGATGACCTTCGCTGCCATGATCTGTCTGTGTTTCCCCACAGCCGACGGACCCCAATCAGCACCGCAACTCCTCTATCCAACCTCCCGCCACAGTCTCTCTTCAACTAATGAACACATTTCAAAACCCTCTCTCGACAATAATCGACGAATTTCGGCGAAGCCGCCACTCCTACTACACCCCCTCTTCCAAACCCCAACCCTAACACTCATTGCTCTTGCCCTCATCGCGCAGCAGAATACCACAATTGAGCAAACCCTCGAGCTAACCTACAAAAATATCAAGAAACAACAAAACCCCAATATCACCTCTCACAAGCTCAACTTCATAAAGAAATTTCACACCAAACCCCTATGCCAGTCCGTCACCCTCGAATCCCAACACCTAACACAATCTCAAGGGTACAATACTATCAAGAAACTATCCAAACCCCAACACCATCTCTCACACCCGCTTTTCAAAAAAAAAACTTCACCAAACCCCAACGCCTCTCGGCCCCCCTAAAATCACTCAATCTCTAGCTCATGCGGCGACAGACACAAGTGATAAAGAAACACAGAAGCAGAAAGAGGAGAGAGAACAGAGTGAAGCAGCAGTAGACTACGTCACAGTGAAAGTTAGTGTTCATGTATTTCGGAAGATGTCATGCTTACCTGAGATCAACAAAGATGAGAACAAATGAGGGAGAAAAGGAGGAAGCAAGAAAGAGAGCAGCAGAGACAGGGGAGGGGCAAGCGAGAGCCGGAAACGAAGATTTCCGAAATGGAAGAGCTTGGGCCTTGGGAAGGGGAGTCTCCCACCAAAACGAGAACTAGATACTAGAAGGTGAAATCAGCGCCTGGCCTTGGATGGGGCTCCTTCAAATGTCCGAAGGCCTGGCCTTGGATAGGGCTCGTTCGGCAACTGGTGAGGGGCTTTTTCTCCCACGGGATTTGCGCACATGTACGTCCCGCCTTGGTTGCGTTCCCCGTGCCCCCCAGTCCAGTATCTCTTCCCGCTGTAGATTTTAGGGTTCTCTACGGTCTGGCCTGTTGAGTGGTGTACAGTTTATGTTAAGATTTTTGAATTTGGAGGACCTTAAATCGTCCATTCGAAGTGGGCCCACACTAATGTGTTGTGACATGGCCTGACGTGGCCCACGGCTTGGACCATGGGACCCGGCCAAGGACACGGGTGGTGTGCTACTGGACGGTGACCTTGACGGAATTGAGGATGACAACGACCACCTACATCTATCGGTGAACCCTACAAGGTAATATGCTCTTAAAGCGACCATTTAAGGGCTGGTCTGCCTTTTTCACAGGCTTTTGTGGACAAAAACATTTTTAGATCATTTTTGCAGAGAAAGAAAAATAGATGTGGAACCTAATACAAGTGGTTTTGTATTTTTCCAAGCATTTTTGAATTACTTATGAATTATCAAAGATTTGGAGCATAGGCACCTATTTGTAAACATAGGTCTTCCAAAATCTATCCACTTGCAACTTGTAAAGAGATGTGCAGAAATCAAAGACAATGATTGGCTCTTGCAATAGAAAAATAATGTTTCCTCGATACGTTCAATTGTTAAACTGGTCCATTTAACCCTTGAAGGACAAAGGGGTGACCTTGGAAATCATCCCTTTTTGTTACCGTATGAATCATCAGCCTAAGAAATAGCAAAAGCACTCATTAGAAGTCAAAGAATTATAAAAGACCTCCCCTTTTCACAACAAACTTTTGAAGATGAATAGTTGCACTTTTGTCCTACTAGGTTGATTCCCTGTCATCCATCGGACGCCAAACATCCTCCTCGACGTTTAAGTGTTAAAGATCACCCCATCTCCATTCTCCACCTAAAAATAGGGGTGTTTTGAAGAAGATGGGTGCTTTTTTAGCACACTATTTTACTTTACGGCAATGTGTGCTGCAGTAGAATTTCATCATGGGCTATTTTACCTCCTATCACCCCATATAACATGAAACAAGGCTTTTTTTTTCTTGGCTTTCTTGTGCTAGATTGCTCCAAGAAAGAAATTGGCTAAAAAATGGCAACAAAACATGAAGGTTTTTGCTAGAAAACTTTGCTTTAAAAAAAATCTTAGATGAAATCACCAAATTGTAGATGAATATTGAAATTTGGAGCACCACTATAACACTTTACATCGCCACTTTGGCACTTCATAAAAAATGAAAAAAAATTGATTTAAAGAGCTCGTCTTTTCAATTCTAAATGCAAATAATGAATGGTTTTTGAAGCAAAGTAAGGTAGATGTAAAATTCAATAAGTGGTATGAACAAAACTCTATAAGTGGTATGAATTTTCTTTTGGAAATCTTAGTAGTTCAGTTTCTATTGAAAATTATGAGTACTTCTTCTTTAAAAATGTCATTGCGTTTTTTTTTGTGGTGTCTCTTATATTTTCTTGAGGTGGGGGTGGAAGTGAGTGCAATGAAGAACACAAGACATTATAATTGACAAAGAGGAAGGTGATGATAATTGTGTCGTTGTTGGTGAAAAACCAAGACATGTTTGTACTACATCTATAGATGTGAAAGATTCACTAAAGCAATACCCCGTTTTATTGGAGCCAAAATCTAAGAAGGCATGTTGCACTTGTGGCCCAAAGAAGTGACCTCGAATGAATGTAGAATATCACCTTAGACTTACATCATCATTGAGGTTTGATTTTGGACACACGTGTGCATGATTCTATGCATTCATATACTCTTCCTACTTAAATAATGATCATTTGCTTCAAAATTTTGTCTTTCATGTTGCTTGTCTTTAGTATATTGGTCAATGAAAGTTGAAGAATGTGCTTTGCTGATCTTAACCCCTAAAGGACCAAACACCGTTTTTTGACAACATAGCGAATTTGGGCAGCTCACTATGATCAGAATTTTTCTTTTTTTTCTTTGAAATTTTCACATAAGATGTGCCCGAGGAGTAGCTTTAAGGTCCAACAATTTTCGTAACTTTTGACTACATGGTTAAAAAGTTATTGCATGATATGTCATTTTCATTGTTCGGCGGGCAGCCAGGGCAGCAAAAAAAACTTCTTTAAAAATCACTTTTAAAAAAAACTAAAATTTGAAATTGGTTCTTTAGATTTATATGTACATGGGAGGCTTTTAATCATTCCATTCCAATCAATGAGTCAAAAGTTATGAGGATTCTTAGTTTGAGGGTAGTTATGGAATCTCTACTCTAAAATAAACTTTGGAGTCCTTTATTTAACTCGATTTTCAATATTTTTGAAAAAAAATAAAAACATTGGGTGTAGATTGTTTATTACAACATTACAATCGTTGGGATTGGCATTTTTCAATTTCATAAATAAATTCTTGACAATTTAGTGTTTTAAATCATTCTCTACCTCTTCCTACTTACTATTTTTTTCCTATATGTTGTACAATTCCAAATGATCTGAAAATTTTCAAGCATGTAGCCAACTTGCCTTGAAGAATAAATCCAAAGAGTAACCATCATTTTGGACATTTTTTCATACAAATGTGACCTTGTGAAGGGCAGCTGCCCGTTTTTTCGCAGGGACAAAAAAAGGATTTTTGTCAATTCAAACGCTATTATCTTGCAATCCACTTAGTGGAAAATTCTGAAATTTTTTCCACGTCTTCTTAAACAAGTTTACTTCAAGATCCTACTGCTACAAGTGTCCAAAAATGTTTTTTTTCTAAAATTTGGCACTAGTATTAGAAATGGCAGTTCTGGAGCGGTTTTGGTGAAAACATAGTCAAAAACCTTTAGGGGTTAA